>PITA01004226.1:0-126501 GCA_004023965.1 Spilogale gracilis
GCCTGGGTGGCTCAGTTGGTTAAGCGACTGCTTTCGGCTCAGGTCATGATCCCGGAGACCCAGGATCGAGTCCCACATCGGGCTTCCTGCTCAGCGGGAGGCCTGCTTCTCCCTCTCTCAGTCCCTCTGCTTGTGTTCCCTCTCTCACTGTGTTTCTCTCTGTCAAATAAATAAATAAAATCTTTAAAAAAAAAAAAAATGCAAATCTGATTATGTCATTCTCTTGCTTCAAATCCAACCCATGCAATGGTTTCCCATTTCACTCAGAATAAAACATCCTTAACCTGCCCTACAAGACCCTACATGATCTGGCCCCCTGCCTAGCCACACTTCCCTCTCACCCACAAGAATCTATCCACAAGTCATTCTTTCAGTTCCTAGAATGGGCAAAGTTCTCTGCCCCCATTCAGGGCCTTCCCACATGCCATTCCCCTGCCTGAAAATTATCCCCCATCATTCTATGCTAACGCCTACTCACCCTTCAGATCTCAGCTCAAATCTTGTTCTTGCACCAAAAAAAAAAAAAAAAAAAAAGTTTTTCCTGGGCCTTCTTTTCACAATCTAAAATTTGCTCTCCTTTTCATACTCTCCCATAACTGGTACTACTTAACTTTCCTAACAGATTCTGTTTGTGATTATATGTGCAATTGTAGGACTACTTCACTTCTGGTTCCCTTCACCCCCACAGATTATAACCTCTAGGAGAACGGGGACAAATTGATTATGCTGGCCACACAGCATTCATATATATTTGAATGAAATAAAAATACCTAAAAAACCTTTAAATGTACTTCTTACATCTTAAAACAACACCCATTATATCAGTCAATATTTAAACTGCTAAACCTCTTTTTGATACTATCCACAAATTCAGTAAGAATACAGTTTACCCCAAGGACATAACAGCTAACCTGAATCTGATGCTGCCACAGGAAAATACATATGTAAATTATATCACTAGGAAATGTTTTGTTTAAATATGAGTTTTGTTTTATGTAGCATTCATTTTGCTGATACTTTACTCACAATCAACTAATTTATATGTCTCATTTTTTAAAGCACTGGGAAAAATGTACTTTGTCAAATACTCTTTAAGACATCTAATGTACACGATAAAATGCACGAACAATACACGATAAAAACTGTACCAAAATCACAAATTAAAAGCATTCAAAATTGGTGATCTGTATTATACCGTAAAACACACATCTGGTCAAAAAAAAAAAGTATAAATTACATAGCAAATAAGTCCTTTTGGACTACAAAAGCTAATAAAATCTGTATTTATATGCTACTTTACATTCTGCAAAGCACTTTCAGGTGAACACAACATATTACTGAACTCTGTGGAGCAGACAGAGCATGTATTATCAGCCTTTATAGAAAAGAAAACTGAGGCTTATAGTGTTGTCCTCCTGAAGGTCAAAGGACTGGAAAGTACTAGGATCATAATTACACTGGGGGAGGGGTAGCGGTCCCACATGTAAATGTGCTAACCAAAGTGAGCTTCCATCCTAAAGGCCTGTGTCTGTAATTAGTGTAGATTTACACTCCCTTCACTGAAATTTCATTTTACCAGAGAACTACCACACAAAGAGCTGCTTTAAATATCAAGTTAAAATTTAAATTGCCACCAACCTGAGAAATAGCTAAATAAACTACAGTATACCCAAACTATGGGACATGATGCAGCAGTTCTCCAACGGGAGTTAAGGCATTACATGCTGAAACTGAAAGATAAGAGTACACTAGTACTTGTTAAAACATTCAAAGATAATACAAGTACACACATGGGGAAACATTTTAAAAGATCAGGGATCCACACAGAACATATAATAGTTATCATCTCTGGAGACAGGGGTTGGCAGAAAGACTTCAGCCGTGTCTGTGATGTTTTAATTTTTACCAAGAAAATATACTACTTCACCTATTTAAAACTAATTTTTTTTAAATTTAAGTTAACCTGTGGGTTGAACAGACAAGTCATTTTTCTGCTCTAAAAGCTATGCATCTAGAGAGGAAGTCGGGGCCTCTCTATAAGACACATAAACAAAAAAACGGTTCAATCCCCTTAAAACAAGAAACCATCTAAATGTCGCAAAACGTTCCTTTCAAAGAGCAGTAACTTAAGTTATTTTTTAATACCTAGTCTTTGTTGCAGTAAGACAACCAGTAAACAAACTAGCCACTGGAAGAGTACAGAGCAGCCTCCTCCTAGAGAGATTTAGTTGTTAGAGTTCGGCAAGGAAGGTTTCACAAAGGAGCCGAGTTTTGAGGGAAATGAGAGGTGACTTGGCAGAGAGATGCGGGAAGGTTAATCCAGATGGGAAAATGTCTGGGAGGTGGATATACCGAGTTAATCGGAAGCAGGGGGACAGTAAGCAAGCTGAAGTCAAGTCCTGAAAGAGGAGAGGATTCCTTTGGATGTGGGAGTTGAGAGAGAGCTCGGCTGCGCGGCCATCCAGTTTACCTGGCTGAGAATCCGGCCCTTGTTGTGGTCAAACAATGGAGGCGTCCAGCGGCAGCGGCGTTCTGCGCTGGGTGCGCGAAGGCTTCCTCATCACCTGAGTAGGATGCTCGGCGGGCTCTGCTGGGACGCAGGGCGCTCTAAAAAAACACAACAGCACACCATGCAGCCGGGCTTCTCCGCCGCACAGCCCGGCTCCCTGCTCCCACGGCGCGGCCATTACCGCCTCTCCCGGGACCCGCCTGGAAAGGCTCCAAGGCGCGGCTTCACGGGCTTCGAAAGCGGTTTCGCTCCCCCTTCCCTCGGCTGCAACAACAATGGAGCCCGGCTCCGGAGTCCGGCTCCCGCGGGGCCTCCGCCCGGCCTCGCCCCTGCCGCTGCCCATCCCTCGCCGCGCGCCCGGCCGCCATCTGTGACCCCCGCGCCCCGCTCCCGGCACTGCGGGCCCGCGCCGGCCGGCCGAGGCCCGAGGCCAGGCTGCCCTCCGTGGGGCCCTGCCCGGTGGCCGCCGGGCCGCCCGGCTGCGGGGGGCCGCTCTGACCTTTCCCACCGACGCCCAGGGGCCGGCCTCCACGCAAGGCCCATCCTAAGTGATGGGCTGTTTTTCTTTTCTTTAACCCACTCAGCCTCCTTCCAAGCCCGAGCCCGCTCCCCTTACGCCCCCGCCCCCGCCCCCGTCTCGTTCCCGAAAAGAAATAGAGTGACTGCAGCCCGGCCGCCCGACAACTCACTCCAAGTGAGGGGGTTGAAGCGCCCCAGGCCGCGGGCTCCGCGCACCCACCCTCCCTCTCCTCTAGGGACACCTCACAGGTGCGCCTCCGAGCCGCGCGCGCGCGCTCCGCACACCCAGACGCCTCCGGGGGACAGCGCGCGTGCGCACGCACGGGGCCGACGAGCCCCGGGGGAGCGGGGGCCGCACGCATGCGCGCCGTCCGGCCCTTGCCCCGGCACCCCCCCGCCGTCGCCCCCGTCGGCCGCCCGCGCGCACCCTCCCCCCAATCCCAGGCTGGTCCCGAGTACCCTCCCCAACCCCCGGCCCTGCGCGCGCGCTCCCGCTCGCCCGCTCACTCCTCCTTCCCCGCCCTACCCGGGCCCGCGTTACCCTGGGCAACCGCAGTGCGGCCGCACCTGAGCTCTGCGCCTGCGTCCCACCGGCCAGACCCTCCCTTCCCCACGGTCCCGTCCCCTGCCCCGCCACAGCGGGGGGAAGGGGGGCGTTGCCCCCTCCCCGCGAAGTGAGTATCCAGCGGCTTTCCCCGCCCTGCCCCGCAGACAGACCCGCCGCCGCCGCGCCGGCGCCTCAGCGGTCCGCCCGGTCAGCGCGGCCAGGCCTCGCCGCCTCGGCCCCCGCTCCCAGCGTGCACCGCGGCGAGCGCCCGGGTGGGAGCCGGCGAGATGCGTTCGGCGGGCGGCGCCCACTGACCTCCCTCGGCCGCCGGGCCGGGGCAGGGCCGAAGCCGGGAGCCAGCCCCGCCCGCCGCCCCGCCCATGGGCCGCCAGCCCCCGCAGCCGCCCGCCGGGAGGACCGCGCCGAGGGGGGGAGCCGCCTGAAGGACCGCGACGGCCGCGCCAGCAGGTGAGGCGGGGCCCGAGGTGTGACCGAGTCCAGCCCCGCTCACCTGGCCGTACCTCAGGGGAGGCTCTGCGGGCGGAGGGAGGGGCACCTGTCGGGACAGGAATTTATTTAGGACTGTTTTAAAAGCCCTCGCTGCAAGGGGAGGGCGTCCTCACGCCTCACCCCCAGGGTTCTCGGCAGTGGGGAAGGCTGTCCCCCTGCGGAAACAACGGTGGGGGGAGACACGAAAAGGTGGGAAGGAGGGCAGAAGCGAGGCTCAGCGGCCCGGCGCCCGCTGCCTGCAGCGTTTTCCAGCGGGTTATGGGGAGGGGGATGCCGTTGCCAGGGCTCTAGTGCGGGCTGTGGACCGTCTGCACCGCGCACCCAAGCCAATCCGATGGGGCAGGAGCGGCCAGCCCAGGGCCTGCTCCGACCAGCCCGGGGGTGGGTTTGTAGGCAGAGGGATCCGCATTGCAGGTGCACCGGGAGCGCCGGAGGGCCTGGCGGTGCTTTGTCTCGGATGCGGTGGGGAGGCGGCCGTCTTGATGCACATCTCCTTTGTAAATGCGTTTTACACCTTCTGTAACGTTAGAGACCCTCCCTGATAAGTTGCATTGTCTCTTGTCCTGATAACCTTTTACGTAAGCACTCTACAGGCCTTTACTGAAGCTTTGATGTGGGCTTTAGATGACCCTAAATAACTATTTGCTTGTGATTCATGAAATTGAGCATAATGAAAACATGCAGTAGAGCTCCAGGCTTGACTACAGAGCCGCGATCTGCTACAGTGAGTTACTCCAGTTTATCTAACTTACGTTTTCATGCTGACCTGTATTGTTTAAATTCACGCTTTGATATTTAGCAGTATGATTTATTCCAATGATTGAAAATGAGGTAACCTAAGAGGAAATATAGTCGTGCTTCGAAATTTAGGTTGCGGTAATAGGTCTTATTACAAAATACAAGCTCCGAGGCTGAGGTGCTTTTAACACATTACGCATTTCCAGAAATCTACCTGTAAGAGTGTTAAAGCTAGAATCGCAAGGTCTTTTTTAGTAAAATTTTTAAGTTTGAGATTTATATAAAGAGCGTTATTTTGTTTTATTAAATGATTTTATTTGCACTGTCAGGAATGTGCCTGCATTTTCTTCCCATTGTAAGGAAAAAGATGCTAACATTTAAAGTGACTTTTGTCCCCAAAGATGTTTAAAATTTATGTATTCCTTTTGGCTAAACGTTCATTTTATGTGAAATATTTTTGGGAAAAGGTTGTAAGACTTGTGATATGTGAATATATACATAAGTATTTATGTATGTGTTTACATATACACACTTGAAAACCTTAAAATAGTTTTTGTTCTTCTGCGTCATAATTACTCAGTAAATTTAGTTTAGGTGTATTTAAAATCCAAAATACAAAACAATTATTTGTGTGTATCAGATTTTTATTGTAGTAAATGTAAACACATCAATCCAGCAGGCTTCTTGAAAAATATTGTTATTTTTTTAAGTGAATCCTTTTGCTTACAATGGAAGATCACTTGGGTGCTTAACTCTTTCATCTGTGATTCATTGGATAAATTCATTTTAATGTCATTACTTAATTGGCAGAGAGCATTTGCAACAGTACTGATGTTAACATTGTTGCTTTTAAGAAATACTTAAAAAGCATTTTCTCTTATTTCTAACAAGACATGGGCCTTTTTCTTCTATCTGGAACAGGATCAGCCATGAAAAGTTCCTGATACATAGTGGGCACACATGTTTTAACTAAGATTAATTACATCTATTGGATTGGATATCTTTAAAGGTCAACAACTAGGTACCTTTATATGCTTCACATGTTTGACTCAGATTGACATTCCAGACTAGTTAAGGAGGTGCTAGCTTAATGACACCAATTTTCACATCTCCAGCTTTGATGTTTAAACCTGCAGAAAGGTTTGGGCAGAGAGGTGAATGTGTCCTAATTGTCTTGAGATATTTAAGATTAATCATGTAGCAGAGGGAGTGGATGTATTTAGAGTAATTCCCAAGTACAGAAGAGGCTAAGTAGTATTTATGGGAAGACAGATTTCACTTTGACATAAAAGCAGAAGTTGCTTATGATTAGAACCTCTAGCAGTGGAAAGAAGGGACTGTTCCTTCCCCACAGAGTTTCCAGATAAGCCCGTTCCCCAACAGGCAGGAATGACTACTAGGAGATATCACATGGGGTGTGGGAGAGGCCTTCTGAGATGGGTGTCTAGAGACTCCAGTGACAGTGGTTTGAAGGGCTTTGTGGCTTTTTTTTTTTTTTTTTTTTTAATGCTGGCTTCAAAGATACAGCTGTGGGCATAGCAACTCCCCCAAAATGTGCCTGAACCCTTGGAAGATTTATACCAGGGTAGAGGACAGCCTGGTATCAGGTGATTTTAATCCTACTTTGCTCTTGTGTGGGGCTTTACAGGTAATAAAGCATTCCACATTCAAAAGATTTTTAAAAGACTTTTTTTAATTATATGTGAGTTGTAATTCTTCCTTTGGCTTTTATTTTCTACAATAAACATTTAATTAAGAGGACGATTACCCATTTCTATGAAGGCAAGCAGAAAAGGTTTTTTTTTTAAAGCTCTTTTAAAAAATGGGATGATGTCAGTCATTGTTTTCAGAGTCAGCGGGTTGTGAAGGTGAATAGATTTTCTCCTTAGCTGAAATTATTTTTTAAAAGCTACTGATTAAGGGCTGATTCTTGTGCTTGCTCTGCATTTTGGTTTCTGTTTATTTCATTATTCAAACATGACTCAAATTTCACAGCAAAAAAAAAAAAAATCCAGTCATATCCACCTACAGTAAGTTGCACTGGACGCTCTTCCAGTATGTCTGTGTTGTTTTTAAATATAACTTGGCAGCTGAAGGTAAAACACAGCTGAAAGAAATACAATTACAATGTACTGAAAAGATTAGGTAAATTGGAGATTTGTGTCTGAAGAAAAAAGATGTATTTGTGCTAAGCCAATCCTGGGAAGGATAATTTATTAGCAATAGGGATAATCTATTCATAATAAGAAAGATTAGGCATCTATTGACTGTAAGTCACGATACGTGTTTTAAATCGGTTGGTGGGGTTAGGACTCTGTCTGAGGCCAAGGAGCAAAGCAGAGCATCCTGTGAACACCAGAGCACCCAAACGAATGTTCTCTGCACAAGGATTTTAGGTGGAGCATAATGGTAACAGGCCGATTGAGTTAAAACAGTGTCTGAGCCCTCCAGTTGAGGAAGAAGTTAGAGGGAAAACCAGTCCTGACTTAATGTATATGCGTGCTTAGTCTTTCAAAAACCCTTTTAGTTCCTCTCTTGTTCTTTTTTAAAAAAGATTTTATTTATTTATTTATTTATTTATTTGAGAGAAAGAGAGAGAAAGCATGAGAAGGGATAGGTTGGAGGGAGAAGCAGACTCCTCCCCGAGCAGGGAGCCCAATGTGGGTCTCAATCCCAGGACTCCAGGATCATGACCTGAGCTGAAGGCAGTTGCTTAACCAACTGAGCCCCCCAGGTGCCCTCTCTTTTGTTCTTTAGCAGATGAGTTTGCCTCATGCTTTTTGTGCCAGTTTATCCACCAGCTGAATTTGGGTCCGATCATTTAAATAAGATAAAGACTCAAACTTTAAACATGGAATACAATTTTTATTTATACTTTATGCATGAAGGGAAAAAGAGAAGAATATCCAGTTCTTCTGGCCAGCCAAAAAATAAAGCTTTACGAATACTTAGTACTTTAAAAACAGAAAAACATCGGAGAATCTACTTTAAACATTATGACCAGGTCAACAAATTACCAAGTAAGGCACCCAGTTAGAAAGCACCTTTTTAGAGGTCAAAGCTTGCCCTTAGAGCTCCTCACCAGAGTCGCTGAGGCCATCACATAGCTGTCTAAAAACCTCTTTGTTAACTAGAAAACAGGAGTTTGTGTATTTTATGCAGATATCCACACTGGTGAGCAGACTAAGTTACACATCTTTGTGATTATCGTCAGTTTACCATTTTATCAGAAATAATTTTATGAACCAAGAAGCTCCTGCTTCTCTGTAGCTATAAAGGAAGAGAGAATATGTGTGCTCCTTTTATCAAGATTCTTTCTACTAGCCAAAATCTCAACACTGAGCAGTGGAATTCCTTTGCTTAGCACCAAACAAAAGAGCAAGCCTGAAATGCTTAAAGTAAAGGAGAGGAAGAAAACAAAACAAAAAACCAGAAGAGCACTTTTAATAAATGGAATTCCAGGCATATAGTACTCTGCTGCTACAGTTTCTTTGTTGCCTCCTTGGTGACCCTTAAGATGTGAAATTTAGACCTGCAGAAGATCCACTACTTTTGTTCTTCAGATTTCCTTCCCAACCTATTTCTAAATGCACCCTGTGCCCTTTTTATTTACTATAGGTAAGACAGTTTGAGTTATCCTTTTAAGCCCAATTTATTATGTAAAATGCTTAAGTATTGCTGCTACATACAAATTACAATTCCTTGTATTACTACACTGCTGTTTTTCTTAAAGTTGCACATTTCACCTAGCAGTGGTGGCATTATAGCCTGAAAGGGCTATCTATTCGGTACACTGTATTCATAAAAATGCTGGTTCTCCAAGTTACAGTTCCTTCACTGTGTAGCAGAATAATCCAGGATTGCCATATTTTTCAGTTGGTTTCTTATTCAGTGCTCTCAGGAATGAACAAGTGTAGGTGGTTAGGCTCATGTCATACCCCAAACAGTGAAGAAGACTCTTAAACCCTTTCTGTCCAGCTGTCATACCTGTCAACCCAAATGCAAGGCACTGGTGTTACTTCTCTTCCAGTGACTTGTGGCATGTAGGAGCAGATCCAGTTTTGGTGTTTGTTTGTTTTAAGTTATTCATTTGAGAAGGAGTATGAACATGGATGGGAGGAGGGGCAGAGGAAGAGAATCTTCAAGTAGACCTCCTCACTGGACTCAGGGCTCAATCCCATGAGATCATGACCTGAGCCAAAGCCAAGAGTTGGAGGCTTAAGCAACTGAGCCACCCAGGTGCCCCCAGATGCAGTTTTTAGAAATATTTGTTTTGTACTTTGCTAAAGATGGGGAAAGTTGGTTAGTTTTTCACCTTTATGTTCCCATAGGCCAATATATAGCGGGGGTTATTAAGTATGGTCTATTCCTTTCAAGGAGGGGTCAGACTTTGTCTCCAGCAACAAATCATCTTTATGCTTTGGTTTAGTACTGGTGTCCAGACCAGAAAGTTTAGCCAGTGAGGTACTTGCTCACTGACTTGCCCTATTGCACTGCCCCAGGAAAGAGGAAAACACAGTCTTGTCTGATAGAGAGAAAGGATAGTAATCCTCCTTAAAGTAAGGGAAATTGCTAAAATGTGTTGGGTTCCAGGTGAAGAATTCATTCCCATCAAGAAAGTGGTCAAGTCAGTTTTTGACAGAAAGAGGTTTATCAGTATAGTGAAGCTGTGGTATTGGGACCTGGTTCAGAGATGAGCAAAGCCAAACCTTGTCGAGAGCAAAGCTATTTCTTAGGAGAGAAAATAAAAGTCTAAGTTGTAACAAGTAAAGCCAGAGGTGAGGCCTTTTTGGAAACAGGTAGGTTGAGTGTTGTCCGTTGGAGGTGTTCTCCAGTCTCATCCATGGTTGTAGGATGGAACCCAGAGCAGTTTGGACTGATCATTGGCTCATTCTAGAACACTACACTGAACTCCACCTGCCAGCAGGCTGTAGAGTAGAGTGCCTTTCAAAGGAAATTTGGATTTGGAACACCACAAACACATTCCTGTACAGGTTATCATCCCATGTTGGAGGCTCAGACAGGAAGCAGGTTACCCGTCGCTGGGCCTTGGAGGAACACTGAGTACAGTGAGAAGTTGTTAAAACGGCTAAGCCAGTGTCTTCCTACCAGAGCTGCTGTTGAGTCCCTGGCACATTAGGACCAGTCACCCCTAGAACTGCAATTCCCTACAGGAAAGTTGAAATGATATTCTGGACTGATGAACCCTGATGTGCACCCAGCCACCCAGCACTAGCACCTGAAGCATGTGGACCCCCCTTATCAACACTTCCCACTGGGAGAACCCAGCTTCATCCAGAACACTAACATTATGCCGCTGGAGGGTAACTAGAAGTCTTGGGAGCATAGTCAGTTTTTTAGGTGAAGGTTCCAGATTTTTGTTAAAACTCTTGTGTTCATAACCCATAGGTAAGACATCTATCCAACCACTTCAGTCCAATTTCTGTAAAACCCTGCCAGATTATTTCTCTCAATGTTATCTTGATAATTCACTACCTCTTCCAATTCTGGGTGATACAGTGAAGGCCTTGTGAGCATGTATGGCATTAGAGTTCTATTTACAATCTGACCTGTGAATTGTTTCTTGTTACAGATAGACACACTTAATGTGTCAAATCTGGACATGGAATATTTCAGAAGTCCTTTTTGTCAGTCATTATGACGGCCTTTGTATGTGGGTAGCTTCTACATCTGGTGAAATTGCTAAAATGTTCACATTAGAACCATTTTCCTCAATTGAATAAGGCTAATTTGAATATATGTTTACAAATTCCACCCCCCCAAAGGGCTAGATAAGCCACTCTTTATATGGTTCTTCTCTCCCACCTCCTCTATGCCCACAATGTGAGCCTGACAAATAGGACATTGAGTATAATGTTGAGCTACAGTGGAAACTTTAGAGCATACAACTCATGTCTAATCATCCCTAGCATCCTTTTCCATGGGGGTATCAGGCTGTGGAGCAACATGAGGAAACTAAGTCCTTTGAAGTTATCAAGGAGTGCCTGGGGCATGATCTGGTTTCAAGGACTTCCCTGACAGACTTGAGGGGCCCTTTACTGCAGGCACCTGGTGTGGGACAGGGACAGCGTGGTGAAGAGCTTCCAGAAGGAATTGGTCAGTCTGAAAATGATGATTGCTGGTGGATAGCTCTGACCACATTATGCACCAAAAGAAAAATAGTTCTAAAACAGCCCCCAATGTAGGTAACATGAGCACCATTAGAAATGAGTTCCTTCCCAAGTGAGGAGGCCTCACTATTTTCGCAACCATCCTTAGTCACAATGAAAGTCAGAAAAAAGAGTGAGAAAGACCAACGGGATTGCATATTGCAGTGAGGACAGTACATTTGTCTTCTGGACAGACTGCAGAAGCAAAGATCGGTAAAGATCCTCCTTTGCAGAGAACAGTTTGCGTCAAAGATTAATTTTCTTGTCTGTAGCTGTTAATCTTTTCTCTCCCAGTCACACACAAATTTTTATTGATTTACTTTTTAATATACCTGATTCACACAATCATTCTGAACAGTTTAAATAAAACATATAGAGATTTAAAATTATGGGTTTTAGATGTTATCAGATATATCAGATATCCGTAACAACATCAATTGACTTTACTATCTTAATTTGAGCTGTAAGAGCAAGTGCTCAGAATGGTGCACCTGGGTAGCTCAGTCAGCTGGGTGTCCAACTCTTGGTTTTGGCTCAGGTTATCATCTCAGGTTATGATTTCAGGCCCTGCACACAGCTCTGTACTCAGCAGGGAGTCTGCTAGTCTTTTTATTTCAGCAGGGTCTCTCCTCCTGCCCACCCCCACTCCCGCCCTGCTGAAATAAAAAATAAACCTTTTTTTAAAAAAACTAAGTAGGGCGCCTGGGTGGCTCAGTTGGTTAAGCGACTGCCTTCGGCTCAGGTCATGATCCCGGAGACCCGGGATTGAGTCCCACATCGGGCTCCCTGCTCTGCAGGAAGCCTGCTTCTCCCTCTCTCACTCCCCCTGCTTGTGTTCCCTCTCTGGCTGTGTTTCTCTCTGTCAAATAAATACAATCTTTAAAAAAAAAAAAAAAAAAAAAAAACCTAAGTAGATGAGCCACGGGGGTTGTGAGGAGGTAAGGTATGGTTTTTCCCATTTGAATTTTAGTGTCTTTAGGTAAGTATAGATTATTAACTAATTACCTCAGTGCTCTTTTATTCCAAAAGGAATTAGAGATTTTAGAAAATATAGACTACTTACATTAAAGAATAACGGAATTGTTGACTAAGAATTTGTCAGAGAAATATAGATCTCAAAACATTACTCAGCTAATGGACATAGAGTAACTTTTTTTTTAAGATTTTATTTGAGGAAGAGAGCTTGAGAGAGAGCAGAGAGCACATGTGGGGGGGCGGGGCAGAGAGAGAAGCAGAGTCCCTGCTGAGCAGGGAGCCCGATGCAGGGCTCCACCCAGGACCCTGGGATCATGATCTGAGCTGAAGGCAGACTCTTAATGTCTGAGCCACCCAGGCGCCCCAGAAGTGGAGCAACTTTGTAAATTGGCATAATAGCTAATGTCTAAGATTTTTAAAAAACATTATACTATTTTCTTAAGTTGTAGTTAGCAGTTACATGCTCATGTTGAGATTTGCCAACTCTTAAATGATGGTGTGGATAACCATGAGCTGATCAATAAGGCAAGTGTAAGGAATTTATGAAGTACAATTTAATTTAGCCTTTGTGCAAAAAATCCTACTTTTCTGTATGAATTACTGTGTGTAGGGTTGTCTGTCCCTCCCCACTTTAGCATGTCGTCTCTGTGAGAGCAGGGTTTGTATCTGTTTTATTCATTGGTGTATTCCAATGTCCCTCCTGGTGCCTGGCTCAGAGGGGCTCAAAGAAAGGCGCTTGCTTTACTGAAAGAATGAAGTGTAATACTTTATGTGACCCGACTGAGGAAAATAGGACCTTCCTTACACCCCCAAATTCACAAAGCAGTGTGTGAGGGGATTTGCCTCAAGAGTACTAAGGGCACTTGAATAATTCAATTCTGTTACGCAGCTTTCCATGTTATACTGGAATACTTCCATTCTTATTCTTAATATAGAAGCTTTTTTAAAGAGATAAATAGCTTTTCAATGTGTAGCTATATCTTTAAATTTTATTTCTAAACTGGCATTCTTATAACCTGATTGTTTTTACTTTGGAAGAGACCTTTTCCAAGTAGAAAACCACTTTAGCTCAACACTAATTTCTTTACTTTTTCCTACACATTTGCGTAAATAATGAAGTTTAAATTATGGCTCTTTTTATAAACAGCATTTCCTGGTGATCATGGAGCCTGTTCTTTCATTTTTCTCAGCCTGGAAAGCTTTTCTTAAAGCGCTAGTATACATAAAATATTAGGGGTTTTGGCATGGCATGATTTTATAAATTTCTTTGGAGTCTGCAAAATCCTCTTAAGATTCATATATACTATTTAATGGTCTCCTTAAAAACAGGAATTCCTTTGCATTCAAGAGATATTAAAGCCTTTAGACATCAAAATTTCCTAGAGATTCATTAACTGTTCTAGATCAAAGTACTCCCATGGAAAGTGAATATTGGGTCAGCTTTGATATATCCATTTGTCATATCTAAAATAACGCTTTTATAACCGTAATACTGGAGTCCCTATTTGGGGTTCCAGAAATCTCTCACATTCACCCTCTCTACTTCTCAGGTCACTTAGGCACTTATAGGAGAAGACAACATCTCAGACTGTCAAATAAAGGGAAGAACATTATTATATTGGAAATTGCAAATTGGAGTTTGCATGCAGCCCTTTTTTTCCAAGCAAAAGAAAGAAAAGGAAGTGCATGTATTGTGGCCAGCATGGTGAGGTGGGTAGAGCAGCACCTTCCCGCACCCCCACCTCACCAGGAGCCTTGTGTGGGGGAGAAGCCCTCCCAAACAGCTGCCCTTTCCCCCAGCATCAGCAGCTTGTTGCAGGTAGAACGCCACATGTGGCTGGAGCTTGTCCCTGAGAGCTCCATCTACCCACAGTTTACTGGCAACCCAGGAAACCCAAGGAGAGCGGGGTAAACCTCAAGTCAAAAGAGGGAAATAGGACCTGCTCCAATTAGACTGACTTGAGCCCAGGGCTTCTCAACCAGCGTACTGCTGTTTCAGGCTGCATCGTTCTCTGTTGTAAGGGCGGTCCTGTGCAGTGGAGGCCACTTTGCAGCATGCCTGTCCGCATCCTACTGGGCACCAGACATGCCCCTTACCTGATTGTGACAACCCAAAATATCCACCCTGGGGACACAGGTGCCCAGACGGAACCACTGCTCTAATTGGGTCACACTCTCAAGTGGAGTTAATCAGGAGTATGGACTACCCTGTGTTCTTCCTTTAATTCTGACTGCTTATAGTTGTCTCACATCATATCATTCACACGTTTGGAGTGTATATATATTTTATATGTATATATGATATATATACATGTCTTGGGATATGTATGTTATATGTATGTAACATATATATTGTACATGCATTTATATGTGTGTATATTTTTTTTTCATCAGCCACAAAACAATGACTGTGTGGATTCTCTAACAAAGAAAAACTGCTTATGGAGAGCAGGTTAGTCAGATTGCAGAAGCAGGCCAGCTCTTCACCAAGACCTAGTCACCACTCTTCCCACTCTCTGCTGGGTTATACCCGACTCAGCAAGGATGCACTCACTCCTTTCTACTCCCCATTCTGTTTAGCCATCTGAGTGTGGCACTGATGGTTGATTTGGATGCACACACTCATACTCCATCCAAATAAGGAATTTGTCAGTGTCTACATTTATTTTAATCTTCCGTAGGAAGAGGGAAATGCCAGGCTCCTACCTAACCAGGAAACCTTAAAGGTTTCTATATCTTCACATAAGAAATGTCACATTAAATGGTATTATTAAAACATTATTGGTCGCCTGGGTGGCTTAGTTGGTTAAGCATCTGCCTTCAGCTCAGATCATGATCCCAAGGTCCTAGGATGGAGCCCCACGTTGGACTCCTTGCTCAGTGGGGAGCCTGCTTCTCCCTCTCACTCTGCTCCTCGCCCCTGCTAGCTTTCTCCCACTCTCACTTTCTCTCTCAGATAAATAAAATCTTTAAATGAATAAATTATCAGTGAGGCAACCAATTAGAAAAGCAAATTTTTAGAAATCAAAAGTTATATTTTAAGTGAATTAGCAATGATTTCTACCACCCAGCTGTCTTAAAATACTTGTCTGATAGTGAAACAGAAGTATTCATCTCCACACAGGAGAGCAGACTACGACTGCGGTTCTGTAACAGAACCAGCTTCTTGGAACATCTGGGCGGCTCAGTTAAGTGCCCACCTTTGACTCAGGTCATGATCCCAGGGTCCTAGAGTCAAGCCCCACATCAGCCTCCCTGCTCAGTGGGGAGCCTGCTTCCTCTGCCTGCTGCTCCCCTGCTTGTGGGCAGTCTCTTTCACTCTCTCTGTCAAATAAATCTCAAACAAACAAACAAACGAACAACTTAGCTTCTTAACCCAGACACAAAAGAGTGTCTGCTTTACTGCAGCTATAGGAGGAAAGAAATGCTTTCTCTTATTCTGAGATTTTTTTTTCATGAGCAGCATCCTCAAGAATAAGCATTGGACTTCTAGTTAGCGTCAAGCAAAAAAAAAAAAAGAATGGACCCAAGAAGCTTAAAATTTAGAATATGGGGAAAGAAAAGGGCAGGAGAGGACTTAGAACAAGTGGAACATGGGGCAAATGATGTTCTGCCCCTGCAGGGCATGCACTTTGAAGCATTTGTGGGTTGTCGCTTTCCTGAGGGCCGAGCTGCAGGGCCCACGGCTAAGGGTGTGGCCTTGGAGTCAGCCCTGGTGGGGATGAAGCCCAACCCTGTCACTTGCTAGCTGTGACTTCCAAGTTATTGAACCTGTTGAAGCTTGTTTGTTCATGTGTGAAACGAAGATAATAGTGTCTACTCCTTAGAGTGTGTAAAAGGGCATAGCTTGGCATAAGGCATTGAGAGCTTTCTGTGCAGGTGGTTCTGTGTGACCCCGTTTCCGCAGAGTGAGAGGCTGTGCTGTCATGCCCTTCCATAATCATGCCTCATCAGACTAAACACTCTTCAGTGCAAGTTTTGCCTCTGTTGGGTAAAACCTCAGTTGCCCCCATTTTCTTTCTCTTCTTCCAGCTCTGTTTTTCTGAGTGGCTTTTAATAAGCAACTGAAATTCAGCCCTGGTTTTTCTATCTAACCTTATTTTCTATCACTCTCCAGAGTGTCCTAAGTTCAACATGGCCTCACTGCTACCTTTAAGACCCCATGTTTACCCCACCAGAATGCCCTCTTTTGTGTGAACCTGGTCTCTCTTCAAAACAAAACCATGCCTGCCCCAGCAGGGGCCCCGGCGTGCCGGGCCACGTGCCAGGCAGTGCACACTGTCCTGGGAACGCTTACATGACCGGGACCCTGCCTCTCAGGGATGTATATAGGCTCGTGTGAGAGACGGGCAGGTGAATCAGAAAACGCTTCCGGGTGCTGTGGCCGCCAATCTTCCCTGGTCCCTATTTGGCATATACCTCATGAGGATTTCATCACACTTTGTTCTCTTTGTACTTTAGTAACTAAGTCTCACAACCCCAGTAAATTGTAGGCATAAGACCGAGTACACATTGGTTGCTGAGGAGCATATGCTGGCTTGATATTTAATCTCTAGGCACACATTTAAAAGGAGGATGGGTTGCTCAGCCTATTCTAACAGGCCTTGTCAACTTCAGAAGATGAAAAATAAAACCAATGATGATGTCCAGCTGCTGGCGCTCACCATACCCTCTTGGTGATTCGAGTGGTTCCCAGGCTTTCAGAAGTCCTGTACATTTTTGAAATGGGAAATCGACAGAAATAAAGAATAGTCCTGTGAATGGAATAAAGTGAGCTTAACAGAGAACTTGGTGCATTATCCACGTTTTTCTCCTGTCATGGACAGGAAAATCTTCATCAGAGCTTGGCATGAGCATTTCCTCATCTCGGAGTCTCTCAGTCCACCGAAAAGTTCCTCCGGCGTGAACAGAGCCCTTGGTTTGCACGTGGCACAGCCACATCCTGAGTTTGATGCTGTGCCAGCACCAAGGATCGATATGGTTGGCTCATAACAGAAATAACTTTTCCACGTGTAAATAAGCTGCCCTGACAAGATCCCATATGTCACAAACTCAGAATATACTGAACACGCCCACACTTTCCCTCCCACTGAAATTAAACTTCATTTCATTTTTATGTGGCCTGATAGTTTTGGGGTCTTTTTATTTGAAAGATTCCCCAACGGCATGTGTGAACTTCCCCCCCTTTGCTGTATTCCCACGCCACTTGGAGAAACATTTCGACGTTCTCTCCCCTCTCAATACAAAATATATGAGCTAACAGAGGAGGGTGTTGGACCAGAGATTGTCTGAGAGCACCGCTAATTCCCAACTATAGGGAACCCTTTCCCAAAGGGCCAACTCAGATTACTAGAGAGAGGCAGTCATTATTCTAGGTGCTAGTGACATAGCAGGGAACAGAAAGGCCCTTGTTCCCCTGGAGTTTACATTCTGGTAAAATAACCAAAATAAATGACCAAATTGTACGTAGTGATAAAAGCTAGGAAGACATAAAATGGGATAGTGCAATGATGATGGCAGTTAGGATAAAACTGTTAAATCATCGTTGCAGTGCAGAGCGAGAACAGGCCCATAATGGTGTCTGTGGGCGCCTGGGAAACCTGCTGGGGTGATTTTCCGCATTGCAGTAACAGTGGTAGCAAGCCCACAGATCCAGGCGTGGTTCTAAATGCTTTGCATCTCTGCTGCCCGGTATGGTAGCCCCTGGCCATGTGGGGCTATTGAGATTTAAATTAATTCAAATCAGAATAAATACAAGGGAGAAAATGTGCTTCTCAGACCTACTAGCTACATTTCAAGTGCTCAGTGTGGCTAGTGACTGCTCTACTGGACAGCAGAGCATAGACTGAATCACTGCCCTAGTCCTGCCCGCTAGCGCCTCTCCAGAGGAGCTCATTTCATTTTCATAGCAACTCTGATGAAGCGGGTACTGCTTTCCCATTTCGCAGATTAGGAGAGCGAGGCAGAGGGAGCTAAACATAACTTGTCTAGAGTTGCATCGTTAATACAAGACAGGGCCAGGATTCAAACCATGGCTATGTGGGGGTTAATTCCTACCCTGCTGTGTCACTGGGGCTCATAGATAACTAGAGCTCACCTGTGCAGTCCACCTTTCATGGGACTACAACTAACTGATAGAGGAGGTTATATCTTGGTAAAATCTTGTCACAGGATGCTTTCAGATTCAGTGAAAAGAAATTCTGAACCAAGGGCTTGGTCTTTCCTATCTAAAGCTGTAGGCCTATATTAGTACAGCGCCCTCCTGGGAAAGAAAAGAGGGAGCTGCAAAGCAGCAAAATAATACCAGGTTGATGTGTAATTTTCATAGAGCAGATCATCTAAGCTGTCTATGCCTATTTTCCAGCACGTAAAGTTGGAAGATAGTAAGTACCCACCCCACGGTGAGGATCTGGTGACTCACAGCACGGTGGGTGCTCAGCACCCGCTGTGCCAGGCGAGTGGCGGCAGCTGTCCCCGCACCATGCCTGCCCCATTCTGTAATGGCCACTGGGATGGAACTCGCCACAGCACACGGTGAGCAGCCAGGACGGACACCTCCTGGAGCTGCCATGAGGCCTTCTGGTTCCAGACACCTCGCACTGGAATTGCAGGAGAGCACCGGGCAGGCCTGAGGCAGAAAAGATGTCCTATTTGGAAACATATTTGCGTTTAGCTCATACACAATACTTATAATCGAGGCAAGCCTCTTACTCCTCTGAGCCCTCGTTCCTTAAAAAATGGGCATAATGATACCTAGCTTGCTTAATAGTTTCAATACTTAAATGATAATCTACCTACATTGATGAATAATTTTCAGCTTATGACTCGAAAATGTCTTTGAGTATTTTCTTGCCCAGATGGCTTGCACTGACCCAGAGGCTGCGTTAGGGCAGAGACAGAACAGCTTGTCATCCAACACCATCACCATTAGCACACTGTAAATTGCGGTGGCCAAACCCCAGAAAAGCAGGGCAGAACCAGCTGAAAACCATCATGGGGCACACACGTAGCAGCTGTGTCCCTGAGGTGGCAGCTGCTCTGGACCCTCACACACCCAGCGAGAAAAGGGCCCTCCTACATGACCTGAGGTGACTATCTTGATCAGGATGCAAAACAGAAGGGAAAACAAATCCCCCAGGCTCCCAGCTGACCCACAGACTTTAACCAGAGTTGGAGCAACCAGAAGATGCTGAAACACCCAACCTACGAATTTGGGACTTCAAATGGAAAATCTAGGCACGCTAAACCCAAATTGCTGATTTCCAGAGATATGGATACTTTGGGTGCTTATTATTAAAAGTTTCTATGTAAAAGTGGGCCTTGAAAGAGAGTGTCATGAACCAAGATTCTAGTTAATCGTGGGAACACAGGGTCAGATACAAGAGGAAAACAACGACAAAAGACAGTTGTACAAATGGGGAAAGTGACAGAAGTGTAAAAGAATCATGACCTTTAAAAGGTAAAGGTCATTAAGAGTAAGAGAATGCTGAACTGTGCTCCATTCTTTGGAAAGTCAGTGATGTTTACTTTCCCCAATTTCTTCTGTTCTCCACCCACGGCTGATAGCTCATCTATGAAATACAGCCGACCTACCTCTTATTTTACTTTTCTTTGTTTTCCTTTATGTCCACTGGGCTCACATACTGCTGGCTCATCTATCTAGTATGATCCAAATTAGGTTGCGAAGATAAGCCCTTAGCACCCGGCTCTCATCATTGCCTCTTGAAGTGACAGACCTTCTTTGTGGATCCATGTTTCATGAAGAGTTTTCCTACTCTATGGAACCTGGTGAGCAATTTACTGAAGAAGTGAAGGATGGGATCCTGGGAGTTCTCTTGTGCCCTGACATAATAAAGACTCATTGTAAACAGAAAGAACTTTATGGGAGTCAGCCTGAAATGCCACCAGTAAATGTGCCTCATTGATTTTGCACAGACAGGAACCTCACGGAAAGGAAACTTTGAAGGAACTGAATAATCTCAGGTCAGGACTGTCAGATCACGGGATGGAGAGGCAAAGGGTCACGTGGCCATAGGTGGACATGCTGACGCCATCCAAAAAAAGTGATAGGAGAAGAAGATCTAGGTAAATGCCTCCTTAAAAGACTAAGTGTATCTTCTTTTCAAGTTATTGGTACTTAAGCTTTGTTATTCCATAAAAATAAGTATCCAGTAAAAACAAATATTTTATTAGTGATCATCAGGATATATAACTACTGAAATTAAATGCTTGGCCAGTATGACTTTGATTACTGAATTGACCGTTAGGCTATTTTAATAATTTTGAAGATCTCTACTGTTTTCCCAGTTTAAACTCTTCTGCAGTAATTAGTGTGGATGCATCTGCAAAAGAGCAAGTCAGAGGAGTTGACTTGTTTTGGTTTGATTGCGGAGCTAAATTACAAAGCTGTCTGAGATGATGTAGCAGGGACTGGGTGGAGCTCGTCCACCTAATTCACAAGGATGAGGTCTCTTTTTTCTGTCAGTGATAATCTTCCCAGATGCCCCATTGAGGGTTTAGCTGAATATGTTCTATTACCACTAATGAAACAATTGACTATTTTGCCTTTTGTAAGCAATAAAGGAAAAGTTTAGCTAAATTAAAGTGCATAGAGCTTCAGTTAATAATACCTTTCTTTGCTTGAAATCTACACTATAATTAGGCAGGTCCATAAGATGGATAAAGGAAGCCCTATCAGTTAAATCAGTTGAAATTGTTCATCTGTTTGGCAGACCATATTGAGAGATATTTTTAAAGCAAGTGAACACGTCTTCTCAGCCTAGGACTTACAATTTAGATTGTGATCATCAAATGCTAATATTTAAGGAGAATCTCCTATTTCATTGTGAAAAGTCAGTTCTGCATTTGGGTCACTATATCTTTTAAGTTATCAACCAGTAGACAATTAAAATATGCAGTAATCACAGTGTAGAAAAGGAAACACTAATCAGATATGACCTGCTTATTTTCCCTTCCATTTAAAGGAAACTATCACTAGATAGAACTGTGTGTATGGTAAGTTGGGAGATTTATAATGCCCTAAATTGTTGGCTCAGGACCATCTTGGTAAATGACAAGCTTATTAGAAGTTCGCAAGTGGCATTGCTATTGAGTTGTGAATGTTTTCATCTCTAGCTTCTGAAATGACGTTAGCGGGGTCCCCAGAAGGCAGTCATCCTGGATGCTGTGCAAAAAGAGAGGGGGAGGACCACAAGGAGAGCGGGAAGGGCCAAGCAGAGCCACCACTTGGCTTTCTTTCCCTAGGGACAACTTCTCTTGAAGACTTTTCTCTTTGAAGTAAAAAGTGCTCTGCTGAGTCTCTACTGGCATTACAGCTGGACATCAACCCCACCCTGCAGCCAGTAAGATGGAGGTGCTGATGTGCCTGCCACAGGGTATGGGCATTTTGGCTATTAAGTGGCCCAGTGTTCTCGGAGGCCCAGGGCACTCCCAGAAGATACCATGTGATTTCAGACCGTGGAGCTTATGCATCTTCCCACCTTGGCCTGCACTGCCCGCTTAGAGACACTCTCAGGCAATCTGAAACACACACTTGTTTCTTCCTGAGATGTTTTCAAGTGAGGGGGCTGAGACCCTACCCGTGCATAGACACCTGATACGGTTTTTTAAATAGAAGCCAAACAGAAACTCTTAAAGTATGAGATAATCGGACTGGAGAGACACTTGGCTAATAAACCCATCATGGAGGCCCCTAGTGACTGCAGACTTCCCAGACAGCCACGTATCACGTTCCCGTGTCTAATTGCCAATCTCTCTAATCGCATCTGTTACCACTTTAATGTTAGGCTGTACATGCTTTCAGGAGGAAATGGCTGTCAGTGTCTAAAGAATTGTTGACAAGCCTTGTATTTTATGATGGATAATGTCAGAGAATTACAGGAATGCATAATGCATGGGAGCAGGGAGGTACTCGGGTACTCATTGGGATCATTGCATGTCTTGGGGCACCCGAATTGTTGCTTTTGTAAGAATGGCCTTCCCATTAATTATTCTTGGTTCTGGGAAACTAGTCATAAGTCTAGCAACCTAAGACTACCCTGGAACAAAATAATTAAAACATGTGAAACTGCTTTGCTAGTGGATAGTTAGTGATTATCTTTTTTTTTTTAAGAGAAATCACTTTATAATTTTTTATGACTATATGTTCATCATTAAAGCAGCTTTAGGGAGTATCAAAATAGAATTTTTAAGAAGTAAAAATCATCCACAATCCACCATCTAGAAATAAATGCTCTTAACACTTTGTTGTATATTCTTCTAGAGGTTGTCTCTACTTATATAGGCAAAAATATGACATTAAATATACAGCTTTTAATATACTTTTTTTGACTTAACCTGTCGTAGAATATTTCCTTGTTGATAAATGAACATCTACATGATCATTTGTGATAGTCTCAGAGTTTGCATGCACCATGCTAACCTCTTATCAGCAGACATTCAGATCACTTTGTAAGATGGTTATCTTGCAAAAAGAAAAGATTTTTTTTTTCTTTCTGCTTTGCTTCTTACTGGAGTTTTCCTCTTTTAGCTTTTAGGGACATACCCATTTAAAAAAGATGTGCCACCTACCTAGCCAGAGACTCTCCATCATCTCTGTCTGCTCTACCCCTCATGCTTGTGCATTTTCTCTCAAATAAATCTTTTTAAAATTTTATTTTATTTTTTAAAAAAATTTTATTTATTTGAGAGAGCACATATACAAGTAGGGGAAGTGGCAGGCAGAAAGAGAGGGAGGAGCAGACTTCCTGACGAGCAGGGAGCCCAATGTGGGACTCAAACCCAGGACCCTGGGATCATGACCTGAGCCAAAGACAGATGTTTAAGACTGAGCCACTCAGGCAACCTTAAATAAATCTTTTTTTATTTAAAACCTAATTCTCTAAGAATAATTAATAAAGATTTTCTGTCACTTTCAAAAACAACTGCATCTTTTGTTTTCAACATTTTTTTTGGATTCTGCTTTGTTTTGTTTTGGTTTTTTTTAAGATTTTATTTATTTAGAGAGAAAGCATAAGTGGAGGAAGAGGGAGAGAGAATTCCAAGCAGACTCCACACGAAGCAGAGTCCAATGTAGGGCTTGGTCTCATGACCCTAGTTGGGGTCATGACCTGACTGGAAATCAAGAGTTAGACACCCAACTGACTGAGAAACCCAGGTGCCCCTTTTTGCTTCCACTTTGTCAAGTGTTCATTCTCTTTATCAAAGTATTTCTGGAGTGGCTGTTGAATGCTTATGCTCCCTGGCAATGATGTCCTAATTCTTGGGGATTCTTAAATAACTTACTGGTTGAATTTCTTAAATACAAGTGCAAGTAGAAATAGGTCCTACAACTTAAAACAGTTTTTTACCTAGGACTGTTGTGAATTCAGAATAATGTCAGTATTCATTTTCAAAGACAGTAAGTTTTCTTTCCTAAAAGAGGTATTTTGGATGGAGAGTTGATGGCCTAATTAGTCCTGGACCTCTTTTAGCTTCTTATAGAGCATTTCAGATTGTTTCTAAGTAAGAAGCAGGCTTTACAGTCCCTGAGGGCGCCTTGCTCTGCCTAAGTCTTTATTCTCTGCTCCAATACCTGTCTCCAGTGCAAATGGAAGATAAAGGCCTGCAGAAAACGCTTCTGTTTCCTTTTATGTTTCTCTCTTTGGAGGTAACTAGAATTTCTTTGCTCACTCATTTCCATACTTAGTTGATATTCTGGAAATACTGGAAGGTAGGACTCAGTAAGCAACTTGGGGGTATGTCTGCATACCTGTGGGCCAGCATTTACATGGAAACAATACAGCTAACATTTATAGCTCACATTTAGCTATAGTTAACAGTGCTTACTGTACCCGTACACTGTACATGATTGCATTTTGCTTTTGAAACAACCCCGTGAGTTAGAGACTGCGGTGACTTAGGTGACAAGCTGGGGTTCTGATTTTATTCCTGGACACAGTGCACCTCCTGCTAGAAATCACATTGAATGTCTACACTTGTTGTCTTTGCCCCTGATCAACCTCCGTTTTCTCCATGGCAGTGCCTATACTCTAGGACCTGGAGGAGAGTGGCACATGGAGTCCCCAGGAGAAGGCCAAAGAGGTCCTTGTCATAGAACACTGGGACACCACAGCCTGTTCAGGGTCAGACGGCTGCTGTCGAGTCACAGGCCTTGCCAGAGGCACAGAAAGGGCGGTGGGATGGTCTACAGCTATTCTGATGGCTCATGGCATGAGAGAACCAAACATGAATGTGTTATAACTTATTCATGACTAGAATCTAAAATAGCTTCTTATAACTAATTCACAGCTATCACGTGAATGCTAGTGTGCTATTTTTTCAGATTCTAAAATTACTATCCTGGTTCCATAGGCTTTGTGTTGAGCAAAAAGATAAGAATGCTTTTGATGCCCGGGAACAAAGAAGTTTCCCGTTTTTAAATGGTGGGACACGTTCTCATCAAAGATACTCTGATACTTTTAGTCTAAGAAATGTGGTACAAGCACACTAAAATAATGCTTCTGGCATGTCAAGGAATTATGGGATGAGGTCATGTTCAAATTAGTGCTGCCGTAGTGCTTTCTGATTAATGCGTGTAATTCTTGTGGAGACCTCCACTCGGCAACATTAGAAAGCATTGTAAAATCATCTGAAGCTGGCCTGTAATGCATGAGTTCAGGTGTGAAGGAAGAATGGAAGTTCATTAGGTGAGAGGGTGGGAGGTAGTTTGCCAGGAGAATTCCAGATGGAGGGAACAAGGTGTGCAAAGGCCCTGTGTTGGGAGGGGGGTGTGGCAGACGAGGTGGGGGAGGACAATGGTTTTGATGCAGGCCCCAAGGGGACTAGTGTGGAGCAAGGCTGGGGAGGACAGGTGGAGCAGGCTGGGCCTCCAGGAGTGAGGTTGGATCCCGAGAGCATCACAGGGATGCAACATAGTTGCATCAGAGCTGTGTTTGCAGATGAAAATGTAGGCAAGATCTGTGTGCGCTCAGGAGGATGTTGAAGTAAAGGTGTATGTGTTTAAAAGGGAGCAAAAGCAAGTCTGGCTTTGGTTCCTCCCCATCGTAGCACCAGAGCTGCTCCTGGCAGTAGGCCCAGGTGTGGCCTTCTGGCCAGCCCCACACAGACTCATTGCTGAGTCGGCCCCAGCGGAAGACAGGGAGTGTGGCCCTGGCTTTCGGGCTCGGCACCAGCATGGACCCCAAGGACCAGGACACACATGTGACGCTATGTATACCCTAATCTTTCTCCCCAGGCTAGCTTAACTGCTTCATAAAGGCTTCCTGGACAACTTTGGTGATGCTCCTTTTGGCCTTACTGGATGGTCAGCCTTGCCCTTTGCTCACTGTCTGTCTAACCTGGGGTGCAGAGAGCCCGTGGATCCTGCCCCCGTGAGCAGTGCAACGCAGGCCATCACGTTGCCCGGGCCTGGCGTGGTGGAGGAGCACCATGCTCCCTCACTGAGAGGCCACCGCGAGGTACCCTGCTTATTCCCTGCTCCAGGTCAGAGCTTTCAAGATGTGAGGCAGACATTTGGAAAAGCGTCTGGTTTTCTGCATGGAATTGAGACCCACCCCAGCCTTCAGGATTCTTGGCCACAGAGCCCGAGGGCCCAGAGAAGCTGCAAGGCACAGAAGCAGCATTCCCTGATTTATGTTTTCCCTTGTCGATGGGATATTCCTGTTTTTCCTCAGGGGAGTATTGCGAGAACAAATGACGTATAGGAGAGCACTTTGTGCATGTACAAGTGGAGATGGCCCATAAATAAAATTATCGTGTCATCATTTATACATTAATGCCCTGGAAGAGAGGAAAGAACATTACTTTTGAATTAGGATGAGAATTGGACGCAAGCTACTGACAGGCCATTTGTCCTCGTGCTGCCACAGAGCAGACTCAGTGAGGTCGGGGCTGACATCTCTCCGAGGACCTTCACTAAAAGCATGTTATCACCACCAGGAGATGGCATTAACATCCCTTCCCACCGCAGGAGGTAGTCTTGGCCAAGTCTCCAAAACCCCTCTCTAGAATTTGGATCAGCAAGCCTTTCTCAAACATTAATTTTCCCAACATGAAGAGTGAATTGCCAATTAACAGAAATTTACTACCTAATGAATTTACCATAGGAAAAAAACGCGTGTGTGGCTTCACCTCCAAATCATGGTCAGGGTAGCCAGGTCTCCCTTTAGGATGCCCATCCCCACTGCTTCGGCCTAACATGGCTGGCAGAGCCATGCATGCCACGGGTGGGGGTGCTGCCCATTCCCCTAACTGGAATGCCAGTTACTTGGAAGCCCATTGTCTGCAGCTGAGGACAGCATTTCCAAGAGGAGAGGAGGACAGTGTCCAGGCCACGCTGCCTTTGGCCAAGCCAGTACCTGTGAAATCGCTGACAAATTCTAGCAATGCTTAGAAACAAAATCGGATTGCCTCAAGACAAAGAGCCCACGATTTGTAGCATATGCCCTTTTGACTCAGAAAGTGCAGTGTTGTGTAAGCTGTGCTCTGGGACGGTTGCCCTCCATTACTGGGTGACAAACCGTCGAGACGGGGTGAATGCCTTTACTCAAGCAGGATGTATTATTCATGGGTGGTAGACTCTCCGCACTTTGACCTTCACGCCGACCCTTTCAGGGATGCGTCACAAATGCTCCTTCGTGTCTCTGACTACCAGAGTGTCTTAGAGATTCTGAATTAAGCCTCTCAGGACCACCTTCATTTCTTCCTCCAAATTAGCCACATCTCCCAGCTGTGTCTCCGCAGCCTAAACGGGAGGCTTCTGTAGCTTCGTTCTTGCCAGTTTGCTGGAAGGGTGAGGTCATGACCGTGACTGCATGTCACAAGAGCTAAGAATAAGAAATTAAAAGCATCACTTTCTTTTAAGCTACAGCAACTCCTTGTCAGGAAGTCAATGATATTGTCAGTCTTTTGAGCAGATGGAGAAAAATTGAGTAGCTTGGATACCATTCAGAGACATGACTTGTTTCCTCGGGCCTACATGGGCCTGCACCGTTGTGTATCCAACAGCTAGAGGGTTCCCTACCTGGGTAGCTTCCCCTCACTTGGGCCTGTTACATCAGCATAGAGTGCGGAGAAGGAGAGAGCGCCACTCAAATGAATTGCCACGGGGTTGAAAACGCCTGTCCTCCTGTAGTCGGGGCCCCAAACGGAGTGGCCACGGCTCTCTTGCCAGCTCTGCACCTTATAGACTCCTAGTCTTCCTGTTCACCTTGTGTTTCTCCCAAGACTGTCTGCTCACGACAAAGGGAAGCTTCAAGGGTACATTCTTATTTCTGTACTTGCTGCAATGAACTAAAAGATTAAAGATCTAGTACACTTCAAAGCTGCTGATCCACTGAGGTAATTAGAAATGTGAATGCTTCTTTAAATCAGATTTAAATTTGTTACACATAAAATGTAGTAACATGCTATATGATTGGAACGGGGTGGCCGCTGAGGTCCTATTTTTACTCCCCTCCCTGCCCCCTCTGGTAGATTATGGGCACATCTCATCTTGTATGACTGGTGCTGGACAAAACTGTTTTGAAACGTTAAGTGTTCCCCATTTTCTTTGAGCAAGGCCTACCTATAAAGTTAGCGCCAAGCAGGAAGCCAGAGGGCCTCCTTCCCACAGGAGCACACCCGCAGCCCACCTGCGCCCTTTGGCATGGCTGGCTCCCACGTTGGGGTCAGCGTCCTGCTCCCTGACTGCACACTGGCCAGGCAGCGTGGGCCCTCCGGAACCCTGGTCCCAGGTGGAAGTGCCCGCCTGGCCCAGGGCCTGGACAGGAGCGCCTGCGCCTGTAGCAGAGGTAAGCCTTTACGGTGGAAACAGGAAGGCTACTCACAACTGCCCATGGAAAAGCTCTGTGTGATGGAAACTGGACCCTGGCCTCAGCTGCAGCCTGAGGTTGAGTTAAAAGCCCAGGAAATCTCACCTAGAAACAGTCACTATAATTTGCCTAGCCAGTTCCTGTTGTTGGATTCTGTTCCTGGTCTTTTCTGACTCAGCTGCACTGTAACAGTGGTCACGGCTACCGCTTTTCACACAAAAGTAAATCTTGTCCTTCGGTCAATTCCTAGAAGTGAAATTGTGGAGTCGGAGGGAGGATACACTCCCAGGATCCAGACGCACTTTGCCAAATTGCACCCCCCCGCCGCCCCGGACGAGGGGAAGCAGCTGACACCGCCACCGGACACTGCACCATGACCCTCTCCCGCCAGCACGTCCTTTTGTACCTCTGTACCTGTTCCCTTTACCCTCCTTCTAGGGCTTTCCTGTCACATTCTATTTTGTCCTTAACGTTCCTTTGGAGCAAGGCCTGTGGCCCAAGGAGATGGCGGGAAGCTTTTCCATGTGAGTGAAGATGCATGTGCAGTTACGAATTTTTCTTAGCTCCAGAGCTGGGGTGTAAATATGTCACTGGCCTTACAAATCAGTGACCAATGTCACCCAGTCTGGTGACAGTACCTGTGTGGAGATGATCATCTCTAGAGCCATCCACATACAAGAAGCCCTTTGAGAAGTGGTATTCCTCTGGGAGGCTCTTTGGCACAGTAAATGAGGAAAAATGTACTCTGAGATTCTGTATTTACAAGAATAATTTATAAGCTAATAATCCACATTTTGTCCTTTGACATTTTTCAGTGCTGTGCAAGGCGTCTTGAATTTCTTTGGTAGCTTTTCCAGAAAGACCAATTGACTTCACCGCATTGCTCGAGTTACAGTAAAGGCAGAGAATCTGAGGCCCTGAGAGAGCAGCTGATGATTGATGACTGAAGCCACTGTGGGCGGGGAGGCGGGTTTTGGGGACAGACTCCAGATTCCCATAGTCGCCACAAGGCCCTTTTCCAAAGAAAGATGCGGGGCTCCTCTCAGCTCTGTGAAATCCAGGGGCTTCCTTCTGGAATTCTCCCTGCCTCTACCTCCTCGTCCTTGCTTTGGCCAGGTCTCAGTACCATTTTAAGGAAATGTTCACCCTCTTGCCCAGGTGCCCTGGTTTTCCTGTGAGGAAGCTGTCCGTATGTACCTTGTCAGGGGAATCTTTGGCAATCTAGCAGTTTTGGTCACAGTCTGTTGAAGTCTGTGTGGCATGTGGAAAGCCTGGGATTTAGAATCAGGGAGCCCAGGTTTGATGTATCTCTTCTGCCCCCAGAGCCAGGCCTCATGCTGCCCACAAGCCCCTCAAAGCCAAGGAGGGCAGGCAGCAGGCGGCGCCCTCTTCCAGCTTTCCACCCGCGACCCTCGTTGTCAGAAACAGCCACCAGGGTCCGTGTTTCCCGCAGGTCATCTGGATGTCAGCATGGCAGCCACAAACCTGGAGAACCAGTTGCACAGTGCCCAGAAGAACCTCCTGTTCCTTCAGCGAGAGCACGCCAGCACCCTCAAGGGGCTGCACGCCGAGATCAGGCGGCTGCAGCAACACTGCACAGGTAACGGGGGTGGGGGGGTCCGGGCACGCCTGGGGCCACAGAGCAAAGCAGGACCTGTTGTCGGGAATGTCCGAGACAGTGGCCAGCTCAGAAGCCATGCCAGGCTCGCTCAGAAGTGGGGCGAGAAGGGATTTCATTCTTCTGACGTGGTTAAGCCCGCCATCTCTGGAGTCTCTCCCAGTGTCTTCCCTCATCTCCTGTCTAATCGACACGCACCGAGCGTAAAACCGCAAAGCCATTTCTTGGCATACTGAGGGTTTAGAAGATCAGAATGTATTGGGTAAGATTTATAATGCATTCTGGAACTGATCACCCAAGCGTAACACACAGAGCAAGCTGCCCACTAACTGTGGATGTTGGGGTGTGTCTTGGGAAAGGAGGGTCTCTCTCAGCTCTAGGAAGGACAGTGGCTGCATTTGCACACCTGCCGCTAATGCTGCCAAACCTTGCTCCTGGCGGGACTTGCAGGTTGATCGTGGGAATTGGTTCTGCATATTCAGAGCTGATGAGGCTTTACAAAATTAATATATATGGTTTCCTTTTTAGATTTAACATATGAACTGACACTCAAAAGTTCGGACCAGACAGGTAAGAACTTCAAGTGAACAGTGGAATTATTTCTGGTTCTGGCGCATGTTGGTGCCATTTGTTCACTAGCTACACATTTAGAAGAAGATACATCTGCTAGGATGAGTGGCACGTGTGACCAGAGCTTTCTAAGAAAAGATGGGGAAGAAATTTGGACCCTGATGTGTTATAAGGAGCTGTCAGGAGAGGAGGGAGGAGTGGCTTTATTTTCTTTTGATGGACACATATAGTTGGAATGTCTGTTTTATGCTTTTCTTGACTTTCTGATTTTTCGCCAGTGAATGTCTTTCTTCTCTAATTCAGAAATGGATGAAATTTAAACCAGAAAGAGGAGAAGGAGCAGGATCCCACCTCCTCTGTCCCTTGAGCTCACCCAGGATCTGGCACAGAGCAGGTCCTCCAGACAGACTGGTTGAGTGAGGGATCAAATGACTAGGTTGTCCCCAAAGGATTGTGAATGGCTTTCTTTAGACTGTAGTCCCAGAAACACTTCCCCCTAAACAGAACCCTCAGTGAGCCCCAAAGATAGCCTAATGGCAGCTGGGGCAAAGGAGATAGAACAGGGACCTCTGTGGCCAATGACAATTAGCTTGCTCCCCGGAACCAAGTTGGGATTTGAAAAGTGCAGAACCCACAACTGGAGTCACAATGCGTTTTCCTAAATAGGCTGCACTATGGGGGTATCTCCCTGCCGCAAGACCGGAAGTCACTGGTTTACGTCAGTGGGTGCAGAACTTACTCCATCTAGGGGCCCGGGGGCGGGGGACAGATACAGGCTCCTGGACCCCCTCCCCTGGAGGTTCCGATGTGGAGGCTCAGGGGGGGGGACCTGAGAACCTGTTTAGAAAGTGCCACGGTGAAGGGCACCTGGCCGGCTCAGTCCATAGAGCGCGTGAGTCTTGATCGTGCCTTTGTAAGGTAGATTCCCCCATTGGATATAGACATTACTTTTAAAAAGTAAAAAAAGGAAATAAAGTAATACAGTGAGCGCTCTGGCGGCTGGGGAAATCTGGCTCTATGTGATAAAGACCAGTTGCCTCAGCTCAGTGTATGTGCAGCTTTTATGAGGAAAGACAGAATCTTCTAGAAAGGATGTGTGTGTGGAGGAGGAGGTAGAGCAGAGCTTCCTAGGAAATAGGCAAAATAGGAGGATGTCCCTGGACAATGTGGTCAGCAAGGATCCGCTCTCTAGAGTCTCAGGGAGGTAGGGCAGGCAGATGAGGCGGCAGTGGGGGGACCGTGTGGCAGGGAAGGCAGCAGCCTCCCCTCCTGTCTCTGCAGCTTCAAAGTTTTGTGCTTAGACGCAGACCAAGTCTACAGTTGTCTTTCGGAATGGTGCTTCAAGTGGAGCAGGCGCTTAGTAAAGCCCGCCCGAGCAGACAGGCATAAACCGTGAGCAGGTCCCTCTAAGTATCTGCTGAGGTCTGACGGCCTGAGATTGCCCGTGGTGACTTCAGCACTTGTGAGGTGTGGAGGCATCCTCCTGTGCAGTGAGCCGGGGGGCGGGGAGCGGGAAGGCACTCAGACAGCACTCGATGCACACCTGGTGAGGGAGAGGCCCTGAGGCGAGAGCAAGAGGCCCCGGGGAGAAGAGGCCCGCCTAGCTGGGAGGGCTCCCTGCCTCCGCCCCAGGGGTTCTAAATCCCACCTCCCGGCTTGTTCTTCTAGGGGATGGGTCTTCCAGAAGCAGTGAACTAAAAAGGAGATGTGAGGAATTGGAAGCCCAGTTGAAGGTCCAGGAGAAGGAGAACAATGAGCTGCTCAAAGAGCTGGAGCAGAAGAATGCCATGATTGCGGTGCTAGAGAACACCGTCAAGGAGCGGGAGAAGAAGTACCTGGAGGAGCTGAAGGTGAAGAGCCACAAGCTGAACATGCTGTCCAGCGAGCTCGAGCAGCGCGCCAGCACCATCGCCTACCTGACCTCCCAGCTGCACGCTGCCAAGCGCAAGCTCATGAGCGCCGGTGGGACCTCGGACGGCAGCCCCTCCGGGAGCCCTGTGCTCGCCAGCTACAAGCCGGCCCCCCCCAAGGACAAGCTCCCTGAAACGCCCCGCCGCCGGATGAAAAAGAGCCTTTCGGCCCCTCTGCACCCTGAGTTTGAAGAGGTCTACAGATTTGGGGCCGAGAGCCGGAAACTCCTCTTGCGGGAGCCGGTCGATGCCATGCCTGACCCCACCCCATTCCTGCTGGCCAGGGAGTCCGCCGAGGTCCACCTCATCAAGGAGAGGCCTCTGGTCATCCCCCCCATCGCCTCCGACCGCGGCCCGAGCGAACAGCACAGCCCGGCCCGCGAGAAGCCGCACAAGGCTCACGTGGGGGTCGCCCACCGCATCCACCACGCTACCCCGCCGCAGGCCCAGCCCGAAGTGGAGACGCTGGCGGTCGACCAGGTGAACGGAGGGAAAGTCGTGAGGAAGCACTCAGGGACGGACAGAACTGTGTGAAGCCTACCCCAGGCGCCCCTTCACCCTCAGCTGTCGATGCACTGTGATCACTACTAGGAAAAACATCCACGCCTTTTTTTTTTTTTTGATTCCCATGCATGCCAAATTTTTTTTCACACCTGTCAACAGATGATTCTTCTCCTCTTGCCGACACCCAAATACGATCGTGTCCCTGCTGCAGAATGTGTATTTACTAACCGCTGTGGCCAAACACCCGTGTGCCGAATCGCTTGCTTCTGATCCCATTGTGTGACCTCCGTGCGCTCGTGGACTGACAATGAGCACAGGCCGCAGGCTGCGTCACTGCTCCACGTTAATGACATCAGATAGCCACACACCTCGCTCTACAGCTGGAGGGATGTGTGCCGGCCGACCCTGACCCTCCCGCTCGCTTCCAGGGCAGCCCGTCCAGAGCAGCCCCTGCTCCCTCCTGGAGATCCTGTAACTTCCGGCGAGCCTTTCCCAGGGCGGCACGGATAGCCGACCGAGCAGCTGTATGTGTATATCACGGGAACGAAATAAGATGATGTTACTTCTCATATCACTACAACCTGAACGTGTGTTCATATTTTTTGTTAGCTTTATCCAAAATGTTCAAGATCCCAACAAACTTTATTTTCTAAACCTGCCTCTTTCTGTTTTGTGTTTTTATTAACCCACCTGAGGGAGGAGCTGAGGGGAGACAGCTGGCTGTGCACCACCCCCCCACTCAGTAACTACTGCATTCTCATCCCTTGTTCTCTTCCAGGGCTCCCACCTCTGAGAAGGCTCCACGCTTCCAGGTTCTGGCAGAAGCTGTGCCCATTACTGGCCCCTGCCCCTCTGCCCGGCTCGTGCTCCAGCCAGCTCCTCCCTTGCAGCGTAGAAAGCCACTTCTGCCTTCCAGCAAGCCTGGCCCCCCAGGGTGCGCAGAAGGAAGGGACGCCCAGGAGCCGGGCTCAGATGTTCTAAGTCTGCCCCCAGTCCCATTCAGACCAGCCTAGCATGTGGGTAGGAGCTCATGCAGGAATGACATGCCAACTCGGGGGCCTCACCCCCACCTGGCAGGCAGGAGAGCCCTGGCAGCGGGCAACCGTGGCCCTCTCTGCTGGGGTGGCCTGGGAGGGAGACCGCCAGACCCCACCCAGCCGCCCGGCACGTCCACCTCATCACACATCTCTTCAAAGCAGGGAAAGAAAATCACATACCTTCAAATGTTCTCTAGTATTTACTTTTCAAATACGCAGAATCATTAGAAACCGTTTAAAAAACAAAACCATCTGCTTAATTTCTATAGAGAATAAATCGGCTGATAGCAAATGAAAGGAAAACCCCATGTCTGTCCACCCCCAGTCGCTCCAGGCTCCAACAGCTGACCGTAGATGTGACCGTTGCTGCCAAAGGCCTGCGTTTCCAACACTCAGCCAATGGCCAGAGCTTGGCGTGCAGGGTCAGTCAGAGTTCAGGGTGAGGCACACCCCCTGCAGCACCCAGTGAGAAATGTGCTTCGAGGTGAAGAGATCGGCTTCAAACACCAGGCCAACTCCCATGGCGTTCCTTCTCATGGAAGTGGTGTAGACCGGGGTCCGGAAGGTGTTCTGTTCAAAGGAAAGGCAAGTGAGGTGCACCACAGGACGGCGGAGGAGCTCAAGCCCAGGCCACAGGACACTCCGTGTGCAAGCTGACAGTGCAGTGCACGCCCCCCCCACCCCAGCACAGACAGGGCTGCTGCCTGGGGACACACTCAAGAAAAGTGGATTCGGGCCATGCGAGGCGGGAGGCACCTGTTGCCACCGTCACCCCAGGTATAGGCGCTTAATGAGTCAGGCAATGCCGAAGGATGGGACGGAAAGGGAGGCATCTCTCCTGAAGTTAGTCTGGACCACAGCTTGGAGCATGAAGCCCCACCTCCCCAGGAGTCTCTGCTTACACACCTGTGGGTCTTCCTGGGAAGTGACTCCCTGCTCTTGCCCTGGCTCAGGGCTTTCCCCACCCACAAAAGTTTAAGCACCTGTGTTTTAAAGGCAAGACAATCTGAGCTGCCCTGAGCATGACCCCCTCACCTGCAGTTTGAGGCGATGGGCTTCGATGGGGATGATCTTCAGAATCGGCAGGTCAACCACCAGTACCTTGGGTTTGCTCTTGATAAGACATCCTCTTTCTACATCCCAGTCAGCACCTTCTAGATACAGTCCTGAGACAAAGCATCCTCGAGATACCAGGAAGAGACGGGGAGTTATCAGGAGGCGCCAGCAGCTCTCCCAGATGCCCACGGTGCCCACACAAAGACAACTAACTGCTCTCCTTCCCCAGACACAGCCCAGGCCTTTTTCCAAAAGAGGTGGCTGTCCTTTCTTCCCTTGGTGGAGGGACAGCCCAGACAGGACACCCTGTAGACCCCATAAGCCTCCCCTACGACCTCAGTGAAGGGGACGAGGGGGGTGGTCACCTCCCCAGCAATCTGCTTCAAGGCACACAGCCCTAAGACTGCTGGAGCCCCAGGTTATAAAGACAGAAGCACCAGTCAGTTGGTACCATGGCAACCCCAAGTCCCCTCCCCCCCCAGCCAGGGGAGTGGGGGCAGGGAGTCAAAACCTGGCAGAGAAAATAGTGTCTGGGGAGCAGGATAGGGCAGACAAGCATAGCGGCAGAGAAGAGGACAGTCACCCTGACCCCTGTCAGCTCCTCTGAGACCTCCTGGCTGTGTGCTGTGGGGCTGGTGAGCATCTCTCCATCTCCACCGTGAAGCCCAACTCTAGGCTTGGTCAGGAGCACTTTTGTTGGTCATGGCTAAATGTCCTCCAACTCCAGGGCCTGGCCCTGGGAAATAGCACCTCCCGGCCAGAGTTTGCCGTGTTAGTCACCAGTGTTGAAGGGACCTGACATTATAATTTAATAGGTCCAACCTCATCTGACCTGCCTGCTGGTGCCCAAGCCCCTGGCCCCTCAGGGTTTCCAGGAAGCCCTTCAGGCGATCCAGTTCTCTGAAAGATCTAATTCTGACCCAGAAGCCTACTTCTGACGAACGAGCAGTGTTGAAACTGGAAGAGCAGTGCACGTGGTGGCCCTCAGAGAGGTTAAGGTGCGGAGTGTGCACACACTGTGCCCGTGTCCACAGCAGCCTCACTTCCAGATGTGGCCTGGCCCTGTTTCAGCCCCCACCATGCTGCTTGTTCTGAATCAGTCATGGCTCAGGGAGGAGACATGCCACCAAGCTGACCGTACCTTGTCCTGCCCGCTCATTCACTTCATCTGCATCTTGGAACTTGGTCACGTGCGTGAACAAGGTGGAGCGGTCCAGTGGCCAGTTGTTCCTCCGGCAGGTGGCCTGCACCAGGGCCGTGAGGTAGGACTCCGGGATGTGCAGCCCTGAGAGCCACATCACGCTGGGCTCACTCTCGGTGACCTGGAGGGACAGGAGGGAAGCTGGCAGGAACCTGGGGCCACCATCAAATGCCAGATGTTTAACATGGTTCACCTTGGCCGCAAAAAGATGGGTGTGGGAACTGGGAGTCCGCTGGGGAAAACAAGCCAAACTGCCTGCTTCCAGAAAGCACAAAACCACGGAAGTACCTGATCACATCTCCACTGGATATTGTCAAGATCTTGGAGTGGGGAATGCAAACCCCAGAGGCCATTAAAGAACAAACTGATATATGTGACTAAATAAAAATGTAAGACTTTCTTACAGAAAAAAATACCATAAACAAAATCAAAAGACTTAAGTTGGGGGAAACACAACACTGGCAGACACAGGGCTGATCTCCCTGATATACAAAGAGCTCTAAAGATTATTTTAAAAAGATGGAGAATTCGATAAAAACAAAATTAAGACAGACAATTCACAGAAAAAGAAATGGGATGCCTGCATCCATGTAAGATACACACCCAAACGTTATTTACTTATTATCAGGGAGAAAAGATCCAAAATACTAAAAACAGTGTCACAGAGAGGGGAAAGAATGCTCATGTGTCTTCACCATGGTTTCCACTCCTCTAGAAGACTGTCTGACAAGAGCTGTCAGAAGGTGAAATGCACGCCCTGGGACCCAGCTCTGCCACTGGAGGGATTTGCCCGCAAAACATACTCGTGTTCATAACAGAGGCCCAGACGTCAGAGTATCGTCCATCCTAAAGAGAAGAGACCCTAAAAAGAGAAGAGAACCCAAATGGAATCACCTAAGTGTCCGTCAGGGGAAAGGATATGGAACACCTGTAAAACAGAGCTCCCTTAAAAGAGTAAGTTCAACCTAAATATACTGAGAGGAACAGTGGCCAAGATGGACTCCAAGATGAATACATCACATTGTGTGTTCTAGGCTTCAAAGTCTTAAAAAGGAAAAAAATGAGATAGGTATGCCTGTAGAGGCAGAGACCATTTTTAAAACACCCAGTCGACTGCAAACAGAAGGGACCTTTGAGGAGTTAGAGAGGGTTGGGGGCTGGGGTCCAGGCCAAACCTCGAACCAATGAAGAGACTGTTGCCTCTTTCTTACCCATGATGTGTACTGGCTGAACCGCCGCAGGAAGTACAGCATCCAGTTCCCGAGGGACTTCAACGTGTCTGGGGCAAGCTTTCTCCAGATATTAGGGATTTGTCCGAGGAAAAGAGATCTGGCCACATCATCTAACTCGTTGCTCATTCCAACTTCTCCGGCCAAGGCCTGTTTGCAGAATCAAAAGCAGTCACGGGAGACCATCACCAAACTGGGCACCTCGGCAGGGGGGTGCCCGTTAGGGACATGCTCACCCTCTGAAGTTCAGCCAGAGACTTGGACATCCGTTCAACAAGCTTGTTGAAGCGTTCCAGCTCCTGCAGAAGGACCACCGATGTCGGGGATATTCCCACGCCAAGGCGCTTCCTGATTTGGTCCAAGTCAAAGATTTTAGGCATCTTGTTTTCTATGTCCTTGGCAACGTGGCCAATGTAATCATCTCGGCTGATGCCACTGCTGGATTCCCCTGAAACCGGGACACTTTTTAGGGAAAGCAAGGCATCAGAGTGTTAGGACTGGGGCATCCTGAGCCTTCTGGTTCTTGGAAAGGCATCAACGATCTACAACCTACAAGAACCAATACCACTCTGTGCCAAAAATCCCACCCTAACCAAACCGACTCCGTCCCCCGTGGCAGACTGCACCTGTCTGAGGCTGCAGCTCCAGCAAGTGAGCCCACATGTCGCGAGCCGCCTGAGTGTAATACCCGATCTCAGCGTTGGAATGAAGACCAAACACTTCGGGGGTGTTGGCCAGTGGGAGGGCCTCGATGGCTTCTATAATCAGAACAGAGAATACACCACTGATTTTTGAGGGCCCACCACCTGAACATCCCCAGACATATAAGACTAATTTCCCCTGCCTAAGGAGTGACATGCTTTTAAATAAAAATCCCATCCCACCACACCCTAATCCAGCTGTATGCTTATCATGCACGGAAACAGTTCAGTGGGCTTCCTAGGGGGTGCTCTGCCCTTCCAGCCGGAAGCTGACATATTTGTATTCAGTCTGTGACAGGAAATCAGAACTCACTCATCAGCACCGAGGCCATAAGGAACACGCTGGTCCCCTAAATAAAAAAGTCATAGAGCATGCCCAGCAGCCAAAGACCCCCACCCACAGAGAGGTCCGAAGAGCCATCAAGCCACCCACAAAAGACAGAACAGCTGAAATGTGTTGGATCTCCCTTAGAAAACACTTTTAACATACATTTTGATGTCCGAGAAATCTCACCAACAAATTTTTCCTTTACATCACCAACGGGGATTTTATAGTCCACTTCTTTATTCCGGAAGAAGTGGAATGGCTGGAAAGTGTCAAAAATGAAGTCTCCCAGGTACTCATCCATGTAGGTGGTCAGGATGCGTCGATCGAAACTGTCGATGGCCCGTCCTCCATACATGACCTGAGGCACAGGGAGCGAGAGCTGGCTGGGAAGCCCAGGACCCAACAGGGGGCCCCTGAGACTTGATGTGCCCTCGGGGATGCTCCTGCCGGCTTGCCCACTGCGCAGCTCAAACTGTGTCGATGGCATCCCTCGTGACCCACTGTGAACTAGAGGGGCCCTCGTGAAGTGAGCGAGCCCATACGCCGTTGGCAAAATCCTCAGAACATAGTGAACAGACCACAAACCACCAAAGAAGCCTGCTGCCACTTTGGTCTTTGAAACTGGTGACGTCCCTGTGTATGCCACCTGCCGGTCATGGTCGGGGTGGGGGGCTGTATAAAGCAATGGTCTCCAGAGTGTCCCTCCACGCCTGCCAGGAAGGAAACTACGACGACACGCCCGAGGCCATGCCGAGCCCTAGAGAACGCAGCCCCCACAGTGAGGAGTCCAGAGCCTCCGTGGGGATGGAGCCCACTTAGGAGAGACACCCGGGTGATGAGCCAACAGAATTCCTCAGAGACCTGGGGCCCTCAGCTGCCGGGTGGCAGAAACAAGTGAGGAGTCACCAAGGGCTCGGAGGTCATGCACAGGGCACCAGGTCATAGTCCACGAAGGGCCCCCCAAGACAATCCTACCTCTCCAATGAGGTACTTGAGGCTGCCCCACGGGATCCTGGGGTCATGTTGCTGGAAGGCTTTCGTTAGGTACGTGTTCAGAATCTCCATGCAGACCTTAAAAGAGGAGGGACCAGTGTGGTTATACTCCACAAAGTCACTCACTTGCTGACCCTGTCCTGAAGTCGGGGCGGGAGCAGCCAGGCTGTCGTGAACTTGGGGAAAGGGTGGGAGGAGACGAGCCAGCTATGGGGGGGCAGCAGCCACTACATCTTCACCTGGAAGTCAGACTCGTTAAAGTCATAGTACACGTTCCACCCAATCTTCCCGAACTTTCTCCTCTCCTGCACCACTGCGTGGAAGAACGCCAGCACATAGACCAGGGACTTGAAGGCCGGGTGTGGGCACTGCTCCAACATGTCCTGAGAGATCTTGAAGTACGTTGCTCTCATGTTGAGTTTCAGCCCATTGGGTGGCTCAGTAACAACCTGTCAGAAGACAAATTGTGGCCCAAACCACAGACCCATGAGCCTCAGCATTGAAGAGGGTGCAAAATGTAGACATCTCGGCCTTCCCTCCACCGCTGGGCGGCCACCTTCCCATCCCCCACATAGCAAACATCTCCTGTGAAGGGCCCGGCAAAGAAGTTAAGGAACAATAGATTGTTCTGGCTCCTGTTCATCAAAATGACCCAAAGAAGGTCCTTTAGCTGCTCTGGACTGTAGGACCATCAAATGCAAAATGAAAGTAGTTAAGTGCTGCCTCAATCTGCCCCAGATGACAGATGACAAAACAGCCCTTCCAAACACGGCTTCTCTGGAGAGGGATAAGCGGGGCATACAAGCCACTGGGCAGGGCGGGCCTATCACTAGGGAGAAAAACGTGTGATAAGTGTGAAATACAGGAAACAAACCAGATACTGTTCTGGATACCTATGACAGTGGTCAAACAGCCCCCCCCCCAAAACCTCATCACCCAATCCAGGACAGTGCTCCTCTCTGGTGAGAGGAGAGATAGACATGGAAGGGTGGGCCTGAGGGCCGGCTGTGTCCCGGGTTTATTTCCAAACACGCGTGCGCGCACACATGGTGGAATGGCAGTGAACCGCGGCCTGGGGCTGGGGGCCGGGGCCCGTCTGAAGCCAGACCTTCAAGGACTTCTGCAGAATCCCAATGGGGAAGCCCTTGGTGGGGTCTGTGGTGAGCCACAGGCGGAAGTCCGGGTGGGGCTTGGTGATCCTCTCCAGGGACTTCTCCAGATCTTTCAGCCACTGGACCAGGAGATGGCAGTTCTGCAGCATGAGCCACTGCCCTCGGGCCACCGCTGTCTCCAGCAGCTGCAGCGCCACCTGCATCGCGGGACAAGAGTGTGGGGCTGCGGGCCCCACGCTCTCCCAGAGGCGCACTCCCCGTCCCCAGAAAATGAACAGCCCAGCCCAGCAGGAGCCACAAAGAGGCCAGGGACCCAGGAGCTCCAGAGGCTGTCTTCAGAGAACGGATCTTTCAGAAGCCCTTCAGGGCCACCACACCCCTGGGCTGACCCTAGCCCCGAGGATGGGCCAGCACCTTCGCCACCTGCCTCCCTCAGTCCCAGGAGATCCAAGTGCTCTGGGACAGTCACATCGGTGCCCTGACTACATCCACGGCCATGCCCCGGGGGCAATGACTGCCCTGATCTAAAATAGGGAATGTCACCGAGACGGAGGAAATGACGACTGCGTGTGAACAGATGCGGGGAACAACGGGGCACAGCGGCGCAGGGGCAGCAGCGACAGCAAGCTCGCTCTAGGACGCATTATCTGGGACCCGGAGTGCTGCTGCCCAGAGGGCCAGAAATGCACCCAACTCACGCCTGGAGCAGCACCCTTGAAACCAGGTATTAAAGCACAGTTAGCGGGGACCAGGGACCTCACCTAAATTTAGAGTTCGTTCCTTCCAGCCACGGATTTACCTTTTCTTGGCCTTGACCCATGGCGAGGAATTTGAGGCGGTTTCCTCCAAAACCGCTACGCTCGGCTAATTTCATAAGGTCGCTGGCAGGGTCGGAGCCGGGACTGAGAATGAACACGATGGGCGAGTTGGGAGTGCTCTGCTCGAAGATGGCCTCGAAGCTGATCATGGGGGGCTGAACGTACCTGGTAAAGGGAGTACAGCGGGGACTCTCATGGAGCAGAGCCACAGCACGCTCGCCCCACCCCACCGGAAATCTCCAGGTGCCCCCCGGGGAGCTCTGCACAGGGTGAGCCCAGCGTCTACACCCATCACACACGGGAGGGTAGACTCCTGGGTGACACGCGCCCCAGCACACCGTGGGGGTGCCTCCCAAAGGGCCCTTCCAGGCGGATGTCCCCACAACACAAAACCCAAAGGTTCCGTGCCCACATCACCACGGGTATGTCCTGAATGACCCACTTGTCAAGATTTTTTGAAAATCAGTTACCAATACATAAGGTTTGGGCAATTTCACACAGAAATCCAAATTTGTAGCTTCTTTCCAAGAGTCAGGGGATCTAGCCACTCAGGGACCCCCCTGCCAGCTGATGTCAGTCGGCAGGAGCTAAGGGGCAACGGTCCCTGTGGGCCGCACCTGACCTCTCCCGCGCACCGCCATCCCCGCTCACTCGCTGCCGTGCGAGCTGGAGTGTGCAGGCCCTAGTTACCTGCCAGGCCTCAGTTCTAGAGTTGTGCTGTCCAAAATGGAAGCCACTGGGCGCATATGACCACTGAGCACTGGCCAGTCCAAAGCCCACTGGGCCGTAAGGCTAAGTTCCAAGTTCACCCAGGACTTTGAAGACTTAATACCAAAAATAAATAACTATCTCTATAATGTTTGTATTGATTACATGCTGAAATATTTTAATGCGCTGAGTTAAATAAAATGCTTTAAAATAAACTTCATCCGTTTCTTCCTGAACACAGCTTCTAGAAAAGTGGACACATGCGGCTCCGCTCGAGCTCTCCTGACTAGCTCGGGCCTAGACTGACGAATGCTGCCCGAACACAAGGCGGTAGCAGCGCTCTGGGCGGCCCGGCAGCCACTACAGCCTGTGAGTCTGGGGCGCCGGGGAGGACGAGCCCGCAGCAGGGCCGAGCAGATTCAACCACACACTTACTTCTCTCCCATTGTCTCAGTCACGTAGTCGGTCACCGCCCGATACACCCGATCCACACGGAAACAGCGCAAAATAAGCAACTTCTGGAAGGGGGTGATGTTCTTATCGTAGCCCAACGGGAATGGAAACTGCTCGAGGGAGTCCAGGTCATACCACTGGGAAAAGCACAAAACACTCATGGTGGCATCAACTCGGACACGATACAGGCCCCCGTTGTTCTATGAAGATCCCAAACGTCACCGTAAAGGAATGAAACCTACGCGAGTATGAACCTCAAGGCCACTGCCAGTCAGATCCGTCATTTTCTACCCCCAAAAAACTATGAACTTCAGGAAGGGAGGGACTGGGTGTTTTCACTATTGAGTCCCAGGTGCCCACCAAGGGACATGGTCAATAACAAGTGCCCATTTCTCAGATGGATAGACAGGTAGGGGGACAGAAGGATGGATGGATAAACAGACTGACAGTTCTCTCACAGCATTAACTGAACCAGATGAAGGAGAATTCCACCGAGGGTGCTGGAAGGCGCAGACATGGAGAGAAGGGAGGAAGGAAAAAGAGAACACAGTTTCACCTCCTGCCACACGGCTACATGTTTCTCTACATCGTCAGGAAGAGTCCCAAAGTCGTCTGAGAACATTTCTGATAAAAGCATGATATCTTCCCATCCCTGGTCAGACAACCAAGCACAGGGCTTTTTTCGTTGGCTCTTCTCCAGGGAAATGTTTCCTAATCACAACAGAAGAAGGGAAATAAATAGCCGGCAGCGACGTGCCAGGAGGAGTGCACAGCTCGGGACTCTGACTTCTCCCAATCTGGGGAGAGACTCACGTCTCCCGCAGGGATGGACAGAGAGCAGCATGGCTTGCCCTGTCACTGCCTAGGAACCCACCCAGGCAGCTCGGCGTGGCTTTCCGTCTTGGGGCCGCCTGTGGGGCAGAGACCTGCTGCTCCGGGCCACCCGGAACCATTTCTGAGGCTGCGTCAACTGAAATACTTAGTAAAGCAGTGCTGGTGGGGGGACCTGAGGGGTTCAGTTGGTTAAGCACCTGCCTTCAACTCAGGTCATGATCCCAGGGTTCTGGGATGGAGTCCGCATCAGGCTGCCTGCTGAGCAGAGAGCCTGCTTCTTTCTCTCCTTCTGTGTCCGCCCCTGCTTGTGCCTGCTCTTCCTCTCTCCAGAAAGAAAAGAAAAAAAAAAAAGAAAAGAGAAAGAAAAAAAGAAAGACAGGAAGGAAGAAAAGGAAGAAAAGGAAGAAAGGAAGAAAGGAAGAAAGGGAAGGAAGGAAGGAAGGAGAGAGAATGAGAAAGAAAGAAAAGAAAGAAAAAAGAAAGGAAGGAAGGAAGGAAGGAAGGAAGGGAAGTGCTGCTGGAAGCCAAGTTCGAAGGAGAAGTTTGGTAATACTGTGGCTTGTTTTAATGAACCCACGTACGCGTGCAGTGGGAGTAGGGGTAGGTCAAGCGAGTGGGGAGCAATGAAAGGAGGCACATCCATCACCTTTTAAGAAGAAATCTAATTCTTCCTGGGGGACTCTGCCTTCTGCTTGTTCTATCTTGATCGTCATATTGAAAGAAAAGAGTAACTTGTGTCTCTCAAATAAGCCTGGAAGGAAACATCAAGACAGGCACCAATGAAGGATATTCGCTTTTGAAATGGAGTTTCCTACTCACATGCTTAAACATAAGAGGAATGAACTGCACGGCTGGACAGCGCGGTGACGCCCAGCCCACCCTCCAGCCCCACCCCAGGCACTGGCCCGGGCTCCACCTGCGCGAGGAGCCCACGAGGTCCCGCTCACTCCTGTGCGTCAGCAGCGGCCCCGCCTGCCGCGCCGGCTGGGGAGAGCAGAGCAGGGCCTGAAGGTGGCTGAATCCAGAGCCTCCTTCTCGATGGAACAGGGGCCGTTTGCCTAATCCTGAGTGCAAGCGCTCTGTCCCGTACAGTCTAGGAGAGGCCTTGGCAAGCTCCAGTGAAAGGCTAGACAGTATTTCCGACATTACAGGCTGGTCTCCCTAATGACTCATCCGCCCCTGCCCCGGGGAAGCGGCTGTAGAGGACGTTCGGACACACGGCCCGGGTCCTAGCAGGGTGTTATTTCCACAAACAGGCTGGGGGCCAGACCTGCTGGGCCGCCCACGGTTTGCCCACGGCCACCGCAGAGCAGGCACACTCCAGCGACAGAGTTGTCAGTCAGGGGGGAGGCTGAATACTAATGTTTCTCTTTAAAAACAAAACAAAACAAAAACAAAAACAAACAAACAAAAAGAAACGTGTTCTTAGGGCAAAAACTGTCTATGTCAACATCTGTGACTTGAAATCTACTTTCCATGCACCATGAGAGTTGGCGACATAAGCAAGCCCTCGAGGGACAACTGTCTTCGACTTTCTTCCTGCCCACCTGGAATGGGCTGAATTGTGTTCCCTCAAATCCATATGTTGAGGCTCTGATGCCTGGTGCCTCCAAATGTGACCATGTTGGAAGAGGGGGTTCTTTAAAGAGGGAATGAAGGCAAACTGAGGCCCTTAGGGTGGGCCCTGATCCCACCTGCTTCTGCTCCTCAACAGAAGAAACGTGGACACCCAGAAAGACGCCAGAGGCGCAGGCACACGGAGCAAAGGGTCACGCACAGAGCGGAGAGGCGCGCGCACGGAGAGGAGGAGCGCGGGCACAGAGCGGAGGGGCGCACGCATGGAGTGGAGGGGCGCGGGCGCAGGGGAGAGGCACAGACACAGAGCAGAGGCACGCACGGAGCGGAGGGGCGCACGCATGGAGCGGAGGGGCGCGGGTGCAGGGGAGAGGCACGGGCACAGAGCAGAGGCACGCACGGAGCGGAGGAGCGCACGCACGGAGCGGAGGGGCGCGGGTGCAGGGGAGAGGAACGGGCACAGAGCAGAGGCGCGTGCGCACGGAGCGGAAGGGCACGGGCACAGAGCAGAGTCACGTGCGCACGGAGCGGAAGGGCACGGGCACAGAGCAGAGGCGCGCACAGAACCGAGGGGCGCAGGCACAGGGGAGAGGCACGGGCACGGAGCGTAGGGGCGCGTGCACGGAGAGGAGGAGCGCAGGCACAGAGCAGAGGGGCACACACACGGAGTGGAGGGGCGCGGGCACAGGGGAGAGGCATGGGCACAGAGCGGAGGGGGGCGCGCACCTGTACAACCATAGTTATAGATGTTGAAGGTCAGCGTGTCCATAATGTTCCGCAGTCGCTTCATGAGAATGGAATCAGGCAGGGACTTCTTAAGCGACAAGCCAAAGACCTCCAGGAAGGCAATGAGGGAGTACTGGTACATGGCGTTGACCAGGGCCATCTCAGACAGCACGAAGAACAAGATGGCCCCCCTCCTGGCAGCCGGCCGGTAGCCGTCCCGCAGCCTGTCAATGTCCAAGGCCATCTTCTCCGCCAGCTTGAGCTTCTCTGACACCTAAAGAGAAGGTGCATGTCACCGTGGAAATGGGGAGACTTGACACCATCTCCCAGGATGACTTAGGAAACAGGCGAGGACGTAAGGAATACAGAGCAAGAGTGGGAGGGAGCAGCAAGAAAGTGGTTTGCAGAGCGCCCTCCCTCTTGCCAGATACAGCGGATGTCACTGACTGGACTCCCCAGCACCTGTGCCCCGGCCTCCTAGTAACAGCCCCCAACTTTAACCCGGAGACTCCAACTTCCCCATCTCATCCTATATGTGGGGTCCACTTCAACCCCAGGAGAGGCGCATGTGTCCCAGACCCCAGCCAGTCTACACGCAGCATCCCCAGCCATGGGATCGGCTTGGGGTGGGCATGTGACTAAAATGACTCTCAGGATATTCATGATAGGGACAAGTAACAATTCTCAATCTTCCCTTTGGACCTGAACCTGAAGGCCCATGAAACCATACCCACCTGCTGACCATGGTCATGGTCATGAGGAGGAGCCTGGCTCATGGGGAGGACAAGAACAAATCCAACCCAACAAAATGTCCAGCTCAGAAATAGAGAGAAATTGAGTCCTGTTGATATGTTTAGAGTCCTAGATCCAGCCCTACCTGAAGCCATCCCTGGACTTTCTGTATTCTAAACTACTAATTTCCCTTCTGACTTAAGCCAAGTAGAGCTGGGCTTTCTATCACTCTTGACTCAAAGAGGCTAACCTGATGCACGAGGGTCTTTGGGAACACTGCTAAGGCTCCCCTCCCCATAGCACACCCCCATAGAGGTGGGCCTGTTCTCATCAGGAAAAACCTCAGGTGACTAAGGGTCCAGATCTGATGCCTGCACAGGTGGCTGTCCCCACACCCTCACCTTACCCTAACGCCTTATCTCCTAAGATGCAGAAATGAGGCCCTGAGATCACCAAGCCCAATTTCCTCCTTGAGCAGCTGAAGGGACGGGCGTTCCAAAAGCACATCCAGGATCTACCCCGCCTCCTCCCCGCGCAATGCACTTTCCATGCGGTTGATACCTCCATGGCCTTTGACTTGGTCTCCTCCAGGGTCTGCACCAGCTCCACATTGTCCAGCATGTTCCCCGTGGAGGTCGCCAGCTCCCGAAGGAGGGAGTCTTCCAAATCCTTCAGCAGGTTCTTGTTCTCACTCGTCTCCTGGATAAGGTGCTCCCGCTGCTCCTCCAGCTCGCGCCTCTCGTAGGCCACCAGCACGCTCAGCAGCTGGTCCTCGAGACCTTTCAGCGTGACTGTGGGAGCAAGAGGGGCCATCACCGCCAGACGCCCTGGGACTCCTCACCTGCTGCATGCCTGTGCCTGGGGCTGGTGAGCACAGGGTACAGCGGAGCCCGCCTTTCCGTAACGCGAGGACTCGCTCCCGCCATCGCTCCAAAGCCACGGGTCAGAATGACCCAGAGATTCTCCTCCACAGAGTGGTGGGCGACAAGAGTGCAGAGGCTCCCACCATTCGGGGATCCTGAATTGAAAGCACACCCAACCTACTTAACCCATTTAGGTAGCTGTAGGACAACCCTGGAAAATGTGAGAAACGGCACCCAGCTCCTGGCAGAATTCAGTTGGGAGGAGAGGGGATATCCAAAATCAGGCCACATGTTTAAATGTACAAACACAGAATAACTTCCTGCCCCAGCAGAGTGGGGGTCCCCATGAGCCAGGCTCCCCTCATGGTACAGGGGTATCTGTGCCCTATGGTCCAGACCCAGGGCACCCCAGACATGCATCTCCCTGCTTCCCAAGGGGGCGCCCAAGCCTTCATCATGAAGAACCAGTTGATGAAGATGTGACCCTGAGAGCATGACCTGAGGTCAGTGAACAAATCGGCACCCCACGGAAGCCCTGACCTCCTGTTGTGGTCTCCATGGTAACCGCCCCTATTTGCCACTGGGCTCGAATACATTGTCACCTGTGTAGTTGATGACCATGGCCTTCCCAAACACAGACGGGGTGTATCTGGGATTGGCCAGCTTGGTGTTTAGGTACAGCCTGAAATTTGAGTCATATTCCACTTCCTTATCTCCCAGGATGATGAACTGCCGTCCCTGGGTGACTCTGATATTTTTCTCTAAGACGTTGTCAATCACAGGATCGATGTACTCATCCACGTCATGGAACAGGAAGGGGGTCCCATACTTGATGGACATCTCCAGCTGCTTCAGGAAGTCAGGGTCATTAAAGGAAGCCACCTGGAAGACAGGGGCACTGTGTGCTCAGCAAGCATAGGGGGAGAGCGCCTCTGGAGCAGGGAGTGGGCATGCCGGGGCCCGGGAGGGAGCCAAAGAGGAGAAAGAATGGGGGTAAAGGGAGAAGCAAAACAGGAGACCCACGGAAGCCAGAAACCTATTAGGTTCAGGCTCTGAGCAGCCCCAAGTCATCACAAGTGTCTCTCTCCCACTCACAGGATGGGCCATCTCAGGTGCTGGCAGGCGGGGGGAAGCGGGAGGTTGAGCATGAGCTCTGCATTAATGATATTTGTCTCACCGCAGCTCTACGTATATTTCAGAGACAAACCCACCCCCAACAGCATGTATATGCTTGGGAGCGAGGATGAGAAAACAAATCAGGACAAAGTAAACTGAGAATTATGAGTTTGTGAACTAGTTAGCAAAAAGCGACTGGGCCCCAGCAATTTCACCCAGGAAAGGTGAATACGTATGCCCACCCAAAAAAAAAAGGGGCGGGGGGCCCATGAATGCTCATAGCAGCATTATTATAAGAGCCAAAAAGTAGAAATCATCCAAATGTCCATCAATGGATACATGGATGGTAGAATGTGGTCCAACCACACAATGGACTACGATTCAGCCACAAAGGGGAAGGAGGCATGGGCACCTGCTCCAACCTGGGTGAGCTTTGCACACGGGGTGCTCTGAGAGAGAAACCCGACACTAAAGTCCCCCCAGTGCATGGTTCCATTTATGTGAATATTTTGCTCCATTTGCTCCAAAAGAAAAAAAATGACCATCTCAGGCCACCAAGCACGGTACAGGTGGGGGGACACAAAGATAAGGAAAGCACGACATCCAGCCTCAAGCCGCTCACAGTTGAGAGGCAACACTCAGGTCAGAAAGCAAAGCCCAAGGCAGGTCATGCTGCCCCCAAGGCCTCAACGGGGTGGGTGTGCAGAGAAGGGGAGGACTCCGCCCAGGGATGGGCACGGCATTCCAGCTGGGCATCGCCGGGGGCCCCGGGCTGCCAGGCAGAGACCGAGGGAGAGGCAGGCTGTGCCCTGAGAGTGGGAAGTGAGGGCAGAGGACACCCAGGGAGGAGGCTGGCCATACCCGCAGGTTACTTTTCTCCTCTTTTCTCTTTATCCAATTGAGGGCCTGCTGCTGGGGGTCGATGCAGAGGGGGAAGCGGCTGGCCCGGGTGGTAAGGATGCCGTTCTGAACCGAGAGCTCGTCAGGGGGCAGTCCCTGGGATCCCCACCTGGAAGGGACAGTAGAAGGGAAGTCTATTTTTCCTGTCAAGTTGTAACCAAGTGCCAAGGGGGGTAGGATTGGCCTTCCAGAACAATCTACCAACCTCTAGGCTGCTCAACCCTCCCCGGGGCTGGGGAAGCTGGATCTGCAGCTCACCCTGCCATTTCTGGGCTGTCAAATCGGCTGCACCCCTCACTCTCTCCTGCCAGGGTAACTCCCCCACGGACCCCTCACCGCCGACCCCCACCCTGCAGGGCACCCTCGTCCTCCGGGCTCAGGGTCGCACACACCTGCTGATCTCAACGTCATCCGTGAGCAGGCTTTCTAACCGGAAAGGCTGGCTCAGGGGAATCTCCCGCTCCAGGATGTCATTCTGCCAAACCTGGTTGACCATCTGGTCGCGGAACTCCCACGTGAACGCGCCCTCGTAGCTGAGGAAGGCCGCGCAAAGCAGGCAGTCCCCCAGCAGCTTCACCCGCCGGTGCATCAGCTCATCCAGGTCCTTCAGCCACCTGGCGCAGGAGACGGGGCTGTGTGAGCCACTATCTTCCCGCACAATCGAAAGGAACATTCTAGAAGAACCGCCTTGACACACTGCTCACGGGGCTAGCCAGAAGGGAACCTTGTTGGAGACAGTCCCTTCTTTTAAAAGCAAAGATTGCCAAGTCATTTTGCAACTTCCCACTAGCAAGCTCAGGGTTTTGGAAGATCTTGTTCAATTTTAGGGCTCACAGGACCCCAGCATCTCAGAGGCTGGAGAAATGTTTGCGGGACGCGTCTAGCCTCAAAGCTATGTATTAAGTAGCGATCCCATTATTTCTGAATGCTTTAATCAGCAACGTGCTGACACGTCCGGCAGAACCCATGAGCTCAGGTCTTGCTGGGTGACAAAATTCTTCCTAAAGGGGAGATAGATGTTTCAGTTGGCCCCTTCTGCTAAGTGGCCAAAGCTTTCTAAGTCTTAGAAATTCTGAAAGTGGTTTGTTTCCTAGAAGCAAACAGTATTTTCTAGTGTTTTCCATATCATTTGTATGGATGTCTGATTAGAAACCACTCTCATATCCAGCAGACCCCGCTGTGGCTAAACAGCCTTGGTCCCAAGCCCCAGACAGCCCTTCGTGCTTAAAATTAATGCTCCGGACTGAGCCAGAGGCAAGAGCCCGGAGAAGAGACCCGTCCGGCAACAGAGGTGGACTCCTCCTCCAGACCCTGCCAGGACACGCTTGGGGTTAAAGGCCACTAGGAAGCCAACATTTCCAGAACAGACAGAACCTGCCGGAGGTCAGCAGTGCCTCCCTGCCTCCTTCACTCCTGATAACCACTCGATAAACCGCAGAAGTGTAAAATGGCCTTACAGCCACCCTGAACACCTAACAGCGGAATCCGAGCTTTCCCACGCGGTTTCCAGATAAGAGCGCAGCATAGCAGAAAGGTGGCATGGCAAGAAACTCGGTGGCCAACGGTCACTGAAAGACCACACACTGCCCTTTGGGCTCTTACTGGAGGGGGTTCCTCAGCCGCTGACCTGACGTTCTCAGACGCCAGCCCTGAGATGAGCTTGTCCGCAGCGATCAGCCGCCGCTCCATGATTTCGGCTTCTTCCTGCAGCATCTGCTTTTCCAGAATGGCCGCCTCGTACTTGGCCCCCAGGGCCTCCAGCTCGCTCTGGATCGTTGCCAACTCATTCTGGATCTTTTCTAGCTCGCGTTTAGTGAGGTGAAAGTTCCGTTCCAGCCTGGCCACCTAAGCAAAGACAAGTCGCCGAATGGCGGGGAGAAGGACTGTGGTGGGGGCAGGGAGGACAGAGCCCAACCCCGGCGCTTAGGTCCACACCACGTTCCTAATGTTGTTCCTACTCTTCGGGGCTACCGTACGCCCTGCTCCTTTTCCTAGTCACCTACTGTTCGTTGCAAAAGCTCTAATCCCATCGGAAAACAAGACGTCCTACATCCAAGTTGGCAGATGGCTTAACTTCCATGTGTACTGTGGTCACAGTAAAAAGTCCAAAACTCAATAGAAGGGGTCCGTGGGAGGCTCAGTCGTTAAGCGCCTGCCTTCGGCTCAGGTCATGATCCCAGAGTCTCGGGATCGAGCCCCACATCAGGCTCCCTGCTCGGCAGGAAGCCTGCTTCTCCCTCTCCTAGTCTCCCTCCTTGTGTTCCCTATCTCGCTATGTCTCTATCAAATGAAATAAATCTTTAAAAAAAGAAAAGGCAAAAGAATACATTGAAAACAGTCCTCGTCTTCCACCTGGTCCTAAGTTTTCTGAGTAACAAAATTCTGAGGGATAAAGCAGTGTCAAAATGGATCTCAAAATGATCAGATCGGCCTTGTAACTCTTTGTGCTGTGTGCTCCGCATATCACTCTGCCCCAGTGGTTCCCAGCCCGGGCCGCCCCAGAAGGTAGACCACAACGTCTGGAGACATTCTGAGCTGTCAGACCTTGGGGGCAGGGATAATGGCGTCCAGTGGGCGGAGGTCAAGGGTGCTATTACACGTCCTACAGTCGCAGGACAGCACCCCACCCCCCACCCCAGAGAATGGTCCAGCCCCAAATGTCAGCAGTACCGAGGCGGAGAACCCTGCTTCATTTATCGGGGATGGTTTTTTACCCGTTTATCCTACTCTTTCCACACAAAACTTGAAAATCTTCCCGACTTTGGTTCTGTCAGTTCATTTGCACTGTCTAGATTAGGGTGATGTATTTCAGGCTTATCGTTTATTAGCGGTGGTGGAGGGGGGAGTGTTCATGTGATGGAAAATCAGACCCTTGCCCGCATCCGTCCAGCAAAGCTGTGGACGTATAAATTCCAACTCCAGATTGCTCCCTGGGGTTTAGGTTTTCCAGATGGACAATACCTTTTCTCTTTTGGGCTTGATTTCTCTAAAAACGTCACAGTAGCCCATCACCGCTTCAACAAACTTCAGCATCCCCAAGCCTGCTTTGCTCACAGCTTCCATTTCTTCTGTTGTGGTATTAAGAGTCTTCAAGAGGCCTAACGGTCAAAAATAGAATGATTTCCGTGAGGGACAAGCCTCTGGAAATACAATTGGAAATAAATTGCTGACAGACAAGTGTCACTAAACGAGGTTTGTGTAGGTGGATGCTTAAGATATGAGTGAGGGACACAGGTTATTTACACCCAGGACGTCCTATGATCCAGGCACCTCTGTATCAGGGTGTCCGTGGGGAACCCCAACTATGCATCAAAGTGGCTCCGATCAGGTAGCTAGCTGGGGTTCACAGGCCACGTTGGGTCACGATCACCTCTACCCACACCTCACCCCAGCAGTGATTTCACACGAATGGAAACCCATCCAGTCAATATTCAGGTTAAGAGAGGCCCTTGGGTTTTTGCAGTTGTTGTTATCCTTTGTGTTTCATTCAGTTTCTGAGTGACTGAGAAAGAGCATTTGATAAGAACGTTTTGAACAAATCGTGAATATAAACAGTGATACTATGAACTTGAATGACCTCTTGCAGAGACTAAAACCTCATTCCCACTGGCTAGGCATGTAGGCAGGTTAGGCATCGGGCTGAGAGGGAATGCCGGCATTCTGTTACTGAAGACGGGGAGGTTGGCTATGGGTGATGCCAGCTGCTCCTCGCCCATCTCCCAGGGACCTACAGAAGACTTCATACTGGCAAAAGGTGCAAGGGGAGAAGTCAAGGTTAGATTGTCTCTGGCACCACCATGCCTGATGGACAAGATGGACAGAGGAGAAGGCCAGGCTGGCTTCCATAAGAAGGTCCTATTTCCTAAGAGGAAACACCTGGGTGATGGCGGTCACATGTTTAGAGGACACGGGCTGCTACTGCCCTTCTAGCCCCCGGACTTTCCATTTCTCACGACAGTGCCTCCGTCTTCCTCTGGGAATGATCCTTCAGCCTATTCCATCCAAAGGGCCACAGTGACAACTGACCACAACACGAGGGTCGGCCTCTGAAAGCCCCCTCTGTGCTCTCCATCCCTGCTCCCTGAGCTGCCAGACTGAGACGGACCCTGGCTATTCCCGCTTCTGTCCGTACTCACCTCTGATGTTTTTCACCTGGCTCTGCGAGATTGAATCAAAATCAATCTCCATCAGAGACCTCAGGAAATTCGGGTCAGACATCATGCCCTTGGCAGTTTTCCAGTTGAGTTCTTTGTACCCTTTCATGATGAGGATGCACTCACACACTGTCTGCACCTGCTTGGGGGGCTTGGCAAAGGATCTGGTGAGAAACAAATATGCCTGTGAATCAGACCCAGGATGTAGCCAGGATCCAGCTAAAATGAGAGTTTAGAAAAAAAGTTCCAGAAAAAAATGGCTCAACCTAGAGTCCTTTCTTAGAGGGGACACTGCATGGAGGCCAAGGAAGCCATATCCCAGCATGGACTTGGGCTCCACGGGTGGGCTGCTCCCAGGGCAGGGACTGGTCTCCGCCATCAGGGGCCGGATCATGGGGGCGGGCATCATTAAAGTGCAAACCCAGGCCACCCCAAGCATGAGTCAGTAGGTCAGGGTGGAGCCTGAGAGTCTGTGTTTCTAATGACACCGTGGGTTGGCTTCTCAGGCTCTGCCTTGTGGCCAGTGGCCTTCCTGCCATCCTCCTCCTCCTCCTCTTCATCACCATCCTATTTTCCATTTACTAGAGGGAGAGACAGGGCTCAGAGTAGATGGCCTGCTGTGTTCACACAGTCTGTGGGGTCCAGGGTCCCCACGTCCGGGGCTCCTTCAAGGCTATGTTACCCTAACTGTTTCCTTTGCCTTTGAGAAGACCAGACCATCATTTGCTCCTCCAAATACTCCGAAGTCCAGTGCCCTCCCCCTTCCGAGGCGCTGAGACCCCAAGGAGTGGGAGAGAGCATGGCCGCACCGGTGCACACATAAGAAATGGGAGAGGTTAACTGGGGGAGGGGGGGGCGGGGGGAGCAGGGCTGTCTCCTGCTGCTCAAAGTCTCTAAAAGCCACATGAGTCCTACAGACACCAGAACCACGAAGAGAGCGAGAAGCATCCAGAAAACAATGAAGTAAAGGGAAAGAAGGAAAAGAGAAAAGAGGGGCAGATGACAGAGGGCCCTGCAGGGCATAGGGCTGCCTGGGGAGGGAGGAGAGGCAGGGGCCCAGCCATTCCAGCAGAAGTCCAGAGCAACTCCGAGGCGAGCGAGAGGACAGGAGCGGGTGAGAGAGCGAGAACAACCCGAGCAGCACAGTCTCTACTGGGCAAACGCCCCAGCCGTCCTGGCCCCAGGACCCCCACCCACAGGCCTGCAGACAAGAGGCGAGAGAAGGAGCCACGCGGCGTAAGCACAAGCCAGGGCAATGATGCAGCACAAAGACCAGTGATTAAAGTAATGGTCCTGAGTCACCAGGGAAAGGCTCAATTACACGGCATGAACTGCTTGTGAAAGCCATCGACTATTCTTAAAAGAGGTTTCCTTCGGGGTGGATGAGGACCAGGCCCAGGCCACTGATCGTCGAATAACCAGAGGAGGAAAGAGTCAGTGAGAAGTTTTCAGATATAAGACAGAAAGAACCCCAGCCTCGTGAAGGGTCCTGAGCCCGTGGGCAAGTTCTAAACTCTGCAGGGTCCTCAGTCTCCCCTCTGTAAAGCGGGGAGGCAGAGCTGCCCGCTCCAAGACCCCCGAGTCCGTGAAAACGACGTCTGAGCTATCAGCTTACAACTAGTACCTGGAGCCGTGTTTAAGCAGAGGGTATCTCTGTCCTAACACAGGACTGACGTTGTCACTCTGGGAAATAGGAAGATTTTTGTTTCATTTCCTTTCTCCTATCACAAAAGAAACTCAGGTGAGAGAGACAGAGAGAGATGAGGCTATGCTGCCCTGCCTGGAGGGGAAGAAGAGCTGTCACAAAGCCCACGGCCCTGCCTTGTCTCACTCTAAGAACCCAGACACTCCCACCGTCTCTGCTTTTCCCTCGGCCCAAGCTCCTTCCAGCCTCAGAAAGGGTCTCCCTCCAGCCTGTGTCTCACAGCTGGTGGGTCCCCACACTCTGGTCATATCGCAGTTTAAATGTCACTTCCAAGGGGCGCCTGGGTGGCTCAGTCTTTAGGCGACTGCCTTTGGCTCAGGCCATGATTCCCAGGATCGAGCCCTGCATCGGGCTCTCCGCTCAGCAGGGAGCCTGCCTCTCCCTCTCTCACTCCCCCTGCTTGTGTTCCCTCTCTCACTGTGTCTCCGTCAAATAAAAAATAAAATCTTTTTAAAAAATAAATACATAGGTAAATAAATGTCACTTCCAGGGGGCAGGGGAGGCCCCCGGGTTGTGCACTCTTGGTTTGGGCTCAGGTCCCGATCTCAGGGTGGTGGGATAGAGCCCCACACTGGACCCCACATGGAGTCGCCTTGGGTTTCTCTCTCCCTCTGCCTCTGCCCCTTCCCTGCCTCTCAAATAAATACATAAATCTTTTAAAAAATAAATGTCACTTCCCGGGGAATACCTTCCCCGACTACCCAGCCTCCAGACTGGGTTCTTCCATTATCCACAGTCACGGCAGCGAAGACCTTGCCAACCGAAATTCTTGGGTGATTTTACCGTACGTGTGGGATTCCCGCATGAAAGCCCGTGCTCTCCTGAGAGTGTAGTTGAACACAGTGAAGGCCTCGCCTACTGAGTCATTGATGCTCAGCCCCAGGGCCGGCATGGGGAGGGGTGGGCAGGCCCCCAAGGACTAGCAAATGAATGAAAGGAAGGAAAGTAAAATCGCAAGCCAATTACAAAGGGAGCCTTTAATACTACAGAGGATCATCGACTTCTCATTTTCATGACTCCCAATCCTCCTGCCTTAACATCTGATGATTTCTACAAAGAGGACTGAGCATTACAGAAAGCGCTATTTAAAGAATGAAAGGATTATGAAATTGTCAAGATGACCGTGCTGGCTCACCACACGTAACATCCAAACAACCCAGGGGAAGCCAGATTATAGTCATCTGGAAAAAAATAAAATTGGATCCAAACTCAAGTGAACCCCAGGAAAACCCAAAAGATCAAATGTTTAACTGTACAGAATTGAACCATAAAAGTATAGGGAGAAACCATGGGGAAACTCTTTGACAATCTTGCAGTTTTAAGACCATTTAAGCACAGTATGCTCTCCAAAAGCCACAAGATAAAATATTGCTAGAGTCTGCCATAGAAAAACAAAAACCTCATACACAGAAAACACAAACATACACACAAACCCCACACTCAAACTCAAATGGCCAGTGAACCATGGGGAAAATAACTGCAACTCACATCATGGTTAAAGAAACTGATCTCCCTATCACATAAAAAGCCACTAAAACTGAATAAAAAAAAAACCCAACACAAACAATTTAACAGATAAACGGGCAAAGCATATGAACAGTTCACAGAAAAGGAAATACACATCTTTCACATATGAAAAAAGGCCAACCTCACTCACAATAAGGGAAATACGCATGAAAACTACACGAGTACCACTTCTCATCTACAAAATGAGCAAAAATTCAAATGTGTCATAATGCTCTGCATCGGGGAAGCTATGAAAAGCAGGCACTCACACGGATGGTCAGTGGGGTGTGAACCGATTCCACCCCCAGGGGGAGCATTAAACAGCAGCTGCGGACAATATAAGTGCACACGCCATTGGACTCAGCAATTCCATTCCTAGAAATGTGGACTTGCCCGGCTGCACGATGAAGGACGGTCAGGGATGTTCTCGCCATGCAGTGTATAAAGGCAAAGACTGGCAACAAGCTAAAGATGCATAAATCAGGGCTGAGTAAACAGACGATGGCACAGCTGCACAGTGGAACATGATGAACTCTAAATATTGGGGAAGTTCGTCATCCAGCAACATGCAAACAATCTCCAAAATGCACTGTTCACCCAAGAAGCCAAGTTATAGGAAAATGTGTACAGTAGAAGACCATTTACACACCCAAAAAAGGGAGGAAAATCAACATTCAGGTATTCCTTGTCCTACTACCAACCTTCAGAACCTCAAGTCGGGAACTAAAGAGGTATGTGTATATTTGGTTGCGTTGATCATAAAAACTTCCTGGATGGTTGTGAGAACAAAAAAGCAATGGGCACCTGTTGTGTTGGGGGAGGGGAACCAAGCTGACGGGGCAGGTGGGAGGGGCTTTCACGTGTCATTTTGATGTCAGAACCATGATCCTCACTCACGCTTACTTGGCACTGACAATGTGATCGACCTCAGAGCTGTTTAGGTAATAGTCCAGCTGATGCTCCCAGCACCCCCAATGCCATGGGGACAATTATCATCCACATGTCACAAGTGAAGAAACTGCAGCACAGAGAGGTTAGGTGACTTGCCAAAGGTCACACAGCCCATAAGAGGCAGAGCCATGCAAGAACACAGCACCTACTCCAATAATCACATTTTTTAAATTATTCCTTCCAGGTCATAGGCCATTTCCACCTTCTCAGAAATGAGCTGAGCTCCCATGTCACACCTGTCTCAGGCGTGATGCAGACATCCCTTGTTCACTGCAGGGACACGTAAAGAGCTCTCTGTTTAGTTCTGCAGAAGTCCCACCTCTCCCCTCCCCCTTGGGTTGATGGGGGAACTCACGGCCCCTTCTCACCAAATAAATCCCCTTCAAAACTCCTCCTCCAGCTCTCTGTTCTTACAGTATTTTTCTACTGCCGACCTGGGAATGGTGACTAAAATTTGTGTAACTGGTGATTGGCTCTTTTCCTGGAGAATGTGTGTGCCGACAGTCTGCCCTCAGCGCAGCCGGCTGGGTCTTTCTGCTGTGTTCCGGCACCTCGGTCTGAGCGTCTGACACATGCCACCATGACTTTAACATGCCCGTCCTTAGACCTTCATTCAACCGCGCCTCGCAGAACCGAAAGAATGACTTCTTGCTAACAGCAGCGCATTCACAGATGACCTCCCAAGAACGGCTTGGCTCCCCTGGCCCCGGCACCAAAGGGCATGCGGTTCAAATCCTCATACTTCACTAACGAGCCTGCCACAAGGGCACAGCCTTTGACAGAGGAAGGCCATTGGGTCCTTAGGAAGCGCAAGCAGCACCGAGAACAAGCCTCGTTCTGCCGGGAGCCAAGATGTAAAGTCAACCAGAGACCTGGAAACAGAAGACTCTGCTGCCGGAGACCTGAGTCAGAAGGACCGAACCCCTTCTGACAACGAGGACATGATGGGGAGAGCGGAGGGGCTGAGGGTCGCAGGGGGAGCGGTGGAGGGGGAGGCAGAGAGGGCAGCGCGCCTTCCTGGCTTCAGTCTTCGTGCTAAATTTACCAGCAAGATCCATTAACGACGCCCCAGGCCAGACCACACCGTGATGCAGTCATTCTATCGGATGTTTGCCAAATGCCTGGGGCCACAGCGAGGAGCCCCTCTCCCTAACCCTTGCAAACCCACCTGGCGGAGTGGAGCATCCCCTGTCTGCCTGGCCCCGGGCCTTGGGTGCCCGAGCACTGTTGAGGGCAGATACCGGGGTGGGGCTCCCTGCGGCGAGCACTGACCGGCTCACTACGCTCAGGACTTCAGCCGGCTTGGGAGGCAGCCTGGGCCCAAAGTCAATAGGCCCTGCTCCCTCCTGGCTGCGGGGGGGACCCGAGGCCAGCCACCTCCCCGCCCTGGGCCCCACCTCCCTCATCTGCAAACGAGGACTGACCCCACGGCCTTGGAAAGTGCTCAGCACAGTGGCCGGCACAGGACGGAGCCGGTAAGGGTCTAACCGCCGGGATGATTGGAATGGTGCCAGGAGCGCCCTGGGCGGCCTCACATGCAGCGAATGCCATCGGTCACCTGATCTCGGTCACGTCTGATTTGTCCAGCTTCTGCAGCTCCAGCTTGGCGGCCTCCAGGATGGGCATGACCTCGGCGAGGGCCATCTCGGCCTCAGCCTTCTCCACCGCGATGATCTTGTTTTGCTCTTCTATCTCCATGGCTTTTTCCTCTGCGAGCTTCTTCTTGTCCTCGGCTGCGGGGAGAGGGCCGGGGTAGTGAGGCTACTGGGCGTGGGAGCAGAGACCACGGAGACGAGGCGCTCATGACCCTCCACCGCCCTCCGAGGTCAGGGCTGGGCTGTCAGGGCACCTGACGAGCTTGGGCCTAGACAGTGGCCTTGGGTGTTCCCGCTGAAACACCCTCATCGGGCAAGGGGTCTCCCACACCAGGACCGCGGCTCTGACTCCAGCCGTCCCACCCATGTCCCACCACTCCGTCCCACGCGACAGCACCAGCCCTGCCTAGCTAGTGTGAGCGAAGGACACCAGGGCCGCCCTCCCCGTCTTTCTGGTTCACTGAGATCTCTCTGCTTCTCATCGCGGTCTCCAAGGTCTGTTCAGGCCCTGACAAGCCACCCCTCGTGAGGTGGCCTGCCCCTTCCGTCACTCGGCACCTCATCACTCGATTTGCTTCCTGACACAGATGGAACCTGGCATTTCACCTAATTATCGGCTCGGGGTTGTCTGGTCCCGGTCACTGCAATGCAGGCGCCTCCCCCAGGGCTGCACCCCCAGCGCTCAGCGCAAGGCTCAGCTCACAGTAGCTGTACTTCGTTGAAGAGGGTCCCCCTGATCCTCACCCACAGACAACCTCAGAATGCGACCTTATTTGGAAAGAGGGTCTTTGGGCATCTAATGAGTTCACGTGAGGTCCTACTGGGGTAGGGGGGTCCTAAGAAGACCACATGAGGACACGGAGAGAGAAGGTGGCAATGTGCCATTGGCACCAGACACTGAGATGAGCATAACAGCTAAGGATCGCCAGCAAACACCGGAGTGTGGAAGAGGCAAGGAGGGGTCTTCCCCAGAGGATTTGGGGAGGCACAGCCCCCCCGACACCTTGATTTCAGACTCTGGCCTTCAGAACTGTGAGAGTGAACTGTTGCCCGAAGCCCCCCAGCGGTGGTCATGTTCGGGCAGCTCTAGAAAATGAGTACACTGTCCCTTGTGCAGGGCCGGCCAGGTGGGACCGGAGCCCCAGGACCTGAGCATCACAGCCACGCTCGTAACCGCTTCGGGATCGCCGTCCCGTGCACCCCAGGGCCCTGCTGAAGTTCATGTGGACTCCGCTTCAGCCGATGGCCCCAGGGAACCCACATAGCGGGTTCTCGATAAACATGCTGCGTGCCCTCCAATTTTCCAGTGCAGCCTCCGCTAAGGAGTCATGTCCACAGTCAAAAAGCAAGCATTGACTGAGCCTCTATAGGGTACAAAGCGTGTACAGGCCCCGACGCTATGCAGGATCCCAGCCATGGGAGAGAGTCTCGCCGGAGCAGCAGGAAGCAAGCATGGGGTGAAGGAAGCAAGGCCATACTGAGAAACTGTCAAAACTGAAAAGCAGGGTGGAGAATGTCAGCACTGTCAGGGAGCCGAGAAGAGGGGCCCACGGGGCAGGTATCACAGAGGAGATGGACCAGGAGTGGAGCCGCGTGGACAGAGGGCCAGAGTGACTGCAGGGGAGCTCACCACCACGGGGAACCCACTGGAGGGCCCGCGGAGCCCCACACGCAGGAATGCTCATCACGCTCAGGAGAAAAAGGGCGGGCTGACAAGTGGCTTCTTGGGGATGTCCCCCAGTGGAGCTCTGTTCAATCTGGGGGAGCCTCTGCCCCCCGAGCCGGCCCCACACTCACCTATGGCCGTGTTGGCGGCGATCTCCTCCAGCAGTGCCTCGCAGGCCGCGGACTTCTCCGCCAGCACCACCTTCTGCACAGCGAGCTTCTGGTTCAGCTCGTCCAGCTGGATGGTGGCCTCCTTCAGCTTGTCCAGGCCCCCCTCCAGACGCTTGCACTGAGCTGCGGAAAGACAGCAGCTGTATTCCTCACCAAGGGGGTGCTGGCCCCCACACGCCCGGGCAAGCATTCCAGGGGCCTCTGTGGAATTCATCCCACTGGGACTCCACCGAAAAAAATCATCTTCATGAGACATCAGGTAGCAGCCAGGACCCCCACCACCGTGCTGGGACCGTATCCACCACGAGAGACATATTTCTGAAAACAGCGCTTCCCTTGGCCAACAGCCAGAGCCAGAGCATTTTTCAAAAGCATTTTCCAACAGAGCATGTTGCTGCTATCACATCCTATCTCTAGGCAGGGAAAATGCAGAGCTCCCAAGTGCCTGACCCAACACCGACAAAGGAAAATGCGAGCAAGCCAGGGGCCTCTCCCGCCCAGAATCGCTCTGGGAAGTCAAATCTGGAACGTGCTGTACTTTGTCTCCATCCTGAGTATGCCTGCTCTTGCCAATGAAGCCCCTGCTGAAAGGCACGGTCCGCATTGGATCCTACTTGTTCCCCATCCCGTTCCCCCGGCTTACCTATGTTGTACTGAGTTTTCTCGTCCAGCAGTTTGGAATACGTGTTAATAAAGTCCAGATAGTTCTTGGGGGTTACATAATTGCTACGCCTCAGTTTCTGTAGGAATTGTTCGCTGAATTCGTTCACGGAGATATGGACCAAAACTACGTGCTCCACCACACTGTCTGTGTTTTCCGCCGGGATCATCGGATTAGTCCCTGGAGAGAAAGTAATGGGGAAAATCCTCTGAGACGGTGGGAAAGAGTGCCTTCCCAGAGTTAAAAATGGAATTTCTGTAGGACGTAGCAATTCTGCTCTGAGGCACGGACCCACAAAGGCCTGAAAACGTCGGGCGGACTCTTGCAGGCCTGTGCTCGTAGCCATATTACACGTGAGAGCCAAGAGGAAGGGACCCAGTGTCCGATAACAGAAGACCAGATCGGCAGAATGTGGTTCCTCCCTATGCTGGAAGAAAGGAGGCTCTGTCCCCTGACACAACACAGATGAACCTAGAGAAGAGGCTGAGTATAAGAAGCCAGGCCCAGAAGGATAAACGTCCCATGATTCGACATCCTACAAAGCCTCTAGAACATGCAAATTCGGAGACAGGAAGTAGGTGAGAGGTTACGGGTGAGGGGCTAGGGCTGGAGTGGGGGGAACAGGAACTTGGTGCTTCACAGGGACAGTTTCAGTTTTACAAGATGGTCTGGAGCCGGACAGCGGGGGCGGCCGCCCAAGAATGTGAATGTGTTTCACGCCACTAACTCGACTCCTAGAAATGGTTAAAATGGCAAGATCTACATTAGAGATATTTTAGCACAATAAAAAGGTGATATAAAAATGTTTAATAGGGGCACCTGGGTGGCTCAGTCGGTTAAGCGTCTGCTTTCAGCTCAGGTCATGATCCCAGGGTCCTGGGATCGAGTCCCGCATTGGGCTCCCTGCTCAGTGGGAAACCTGTCTTTCCCTCTCCCTCTGTCTGCTGCTCTCCTTGTGTATGTGCAAGCGCTCGCTCACTCTCTCTGTCAAATAAGTAAATACAATCTTTTAAAAAATGTTTAACAGATGGGGCACCTGGGTGGCTCAGTCATTAAGCGTCTGCCTCCGGCTCAGGTCATAATCCCAGAGTCCTGGGATCGAGCTCTGCATCGGGCTCCCTGCTCAGCGGGAAGCCTGCTTCTCCCTCTCTCACTCCCCTGCTTGTGTTCCCTCTCTGGCTGTGTTTCTGTCAAATGAATAAGTAAAATCTTTTTTTAAAAAAAATGTTTAACAGAGAAAGGAAAAGAGCAGCGATCAGCTGGCTGGCGGCTCTTCTGGACCATGGGACCAATCCTTGCTCTGGCAACTTCTCTCTTCCTGCAGGAGGAAGGTCTGTCTCCCCGCTGGCTGGGCCACTGTCCAGGGAAGGAGCTCGGGGTTTCAGGAGGAGAATGCACCCAGCGTCCCTGCTGGGCCCCTTGTGCCCAGGACAGTGGGCACAGAGCAGGTGTTCCTCTAAGTCCATTGAAACAATCCATCATCTCGTCCAGTGCTGGGACGGCATCCCCTGGACCCCCTAACGGACAGCACGACACACTGCCCTTAACGCAGAATGTGCCTTCAACAAAGAAGGAAGAAGACAAGATTGAGCAAAAGTGACCGCTCGGCCAGAGGCTGCGGGTTTGATCTGAAATGATAGGAGGGGCCGGACCATCACAGCCCATGGAGAAAAACTCTGCCTCACAAATCTCCACACTTCGGGGCACAGTTAGTCCCAAAGCCAGTGAATCTGTTCCAAGGGAAAAAAATACTGAGCAAATTCCGCGTGGCGCTTGTTCTATAGGACACGGAGCTGCTGAACGGTGAGAGCAAGCCGAAGTGCCGCAGGCCCAGGAGGATGGCTCGCGGGCCTGCAGGGCTGGTGGGCCACAGAGGACACGGTTCTATGGGAACGCAGACCCCGGGGTGGATGTGCTCCTACAGAGAATGCACGACCCACAGAGCTGAGAATATTGATCATCTGGTCCTTCACAGACAAAGTCTGTGGGTCCCCCAGTCATGGGGTGAGTGCAGAGCCATCCTCTGAGGCCCCTTCCCCTGCATGTTGATTAAAATCCCAAGTTCTCCCCGGGGAAAAGGGACAAATGATTTACTGAACACGTAGGGAGAAGGTGGAAACTATTTCCAAGGCTACTGGTGTCATCTGCTGTCAAGGCCCAGATAAAAAAGCTTTTCCCTAAAGATGAACTGACTTGTTCTTATTTTGGAGATTAAAATTAATAATCAAGGACTTAAGTGTTTGGGGGCTCAGTTGGTTAAGCGACTGCCTTCGGCTCAGGTCGTGATCCTCGAGTCCTGGGATCAAGCCCCGCATCTGACTCCCTGCTCAGCGGGAAGCCTGCTTCTCCCTCTCTCACTCCCCCTGCTTGTGTTCCCTCTCTCGCTGTGTTTCTGTCAAATAAATAAATAAAATCTTTTAGAAAAAAAAAAAAAGACTTAAGTGTTTGAAATTTCTGAGCGAATTCAGCACTGATCACCTGTCTACAAAAAGGTCCTTCGGGCGTCCTCTAAGCCAGCGATCAGCACGCCCTTCCTGTAGAGAGCTAAAGAGTGAATACGCAGCCTTTGTGGTCCATGGTCTCCGCCGTAATTCCTGAGCCTCGGAGGCTGGAGCTTAAGAGCCGCCACAGACACCACGTTCGCTGACAAAGGACTCAGTGTCCCGATCACACTGTCTACCGAGACGAGCCGTGGGCCCTGTCTGGCCCGAAGGCGGTGACGTGCCAGGCCCTGCTGTGATCCATTTTATCCTAAATTGTCCTTGTAAGTCTCCGGAAATCCCTTTTCTTTCCTTTCTTTTCTTTCTTTTCCTTTCCTTTCTTTATTACAGATTAGAAAGAAAGAGAGAGAGAGAGAGAGCGCGAGCAAGCACACAAGCAGGAAGATGGGGAGAGGGAGAGAGAGGGTCTCAGACTCCGCTTAGTGTGGAGCCCAGCGCAGGGCTCAGAGCCTGGGACCCTGAGATCATGACCTGAGCCACAATCAAGAGTCAGACGCTGGGGGCGCCTGGGTGGCTCAGTTGGTTAAGCGACTGCCTTTAGCCCAGGTCATGATCCCGGAGACCCGGGATCGAGCCCCACATCGGGCTCGCTGCTCTGCAGGGAAGCCTGCTTCTCCCTCTCTCACTCCCCCTGCTTGTGTTCCCTCTCTGGCTGTGTTTCTCTCTGTCAAATAAATAAATAAATAAAATCTTTAAAAAAAAAAAAAAAAAGAGTCAGACGCTGAACGGACTGAGCCACCCAGGGCGCCCCTAGTCCCCTAAAATCCCTTTAGATTAAAACACAGTATAAACCAAAAGCACACTGACAAACTTCAAAGCCATTCCTGGCCATGCAGGTGAACGGTGGAGGGATCTGGACCAAAATTCAAAGTCAGGAAAGTGGTAAGTTATTTTGTTACACCATTACCTTGCCCTCCCCCCATTAGCGGTCACGTACCTAAAAAGGACTTCGCGACCGCGAGCAGGGCTTGGGAAGGCCAGGGCATGAACCAGTCAATACCGGTGTTATTCACAAGGCCTTGAGGAGAAGGAGAGACGAAAGAGATGCTCAAGGACAGGGTCACGGTCTTCAGCACCCAGCACACTGGTGAAAGTGCTGGACTGTTCAAGACTAATTCACCCAAAGCAGTTTCTCAACCTCAGCGAGGTGGCCTGGACGGTCGTCCGTGGGGGGTGTGTGGGCAGCCTGGAACATTCGGCAGCACCCTGTTCTCTGTCAACGGGATGTTGGTACCGTGCTCCCCAACCCACCCAATGCAATGCGATAACACCTGCAGGCACTGACAGAGTCCTTCAGGGACCAGTAAGGTCACCCCCCACCTCTGCTCGAGAGGTCAGGGGCTGCGCCTTTCCGGAGGCTAGCAGGATGGTATGATAGAAGAGAGACGAGGGCTCGCTATGGACTGTGTACGGGGGCCTCTGAGCATTTCCTGGCGTGCGAAGACTGCCCACCATGGGCAGCCCGAGAGCCTGCTGGCCACTGGGAGGGACAGAGCGGGGCCCATCCTACACGGCAGGGCCATTCCAGCTGTGGGACCATCCTGAGTTTTGCTTTGGAAGGAACACCCTACCAGGGGCGGAGGGGATGGGGAATGGCTGAGCGGGCTCAGCCCAGGGGCACCTGGGAAATTCCTGCACCAGGTCCTCAGGGCGTCCCCGACCGGTGACATGCCGAGGACGATGTGCAGATTGTCTGCACTCTTGTTCACAAAATATTGCCACACAGACTCTTTGGCCAGGCTCATCCCTTGCTTCAGGGCTTCCTGTCCAATCTGACTGATGATCATCTCCTTTTCCTCTTCTGGGAAAAGTGCGGGCACCATCCCTGAAAAACAAAGGCACAGACTGGGTTTCTTGGCCTCAGGGTCAGCATCTCTCTAGGCACCAAAATGACAGAAGCACAGTGTGGGGACACCAAGGCCAAAGGGCAGGGCCTGGGCCCTGACTCTGAGCCCCCGCTTTGAGCCTCAATCTCCTTGTCAGTGTAATGGGAGGGTGATCGTGAGCACTGAGACAGGGGTACTCAACCAGGGACAAGTGTGCCCCCTAAGAGACATTTGGCAATGTCTGGAGACATGCTTGGCTGCCCCAGCTCGTGTGTGTGTGTGCGCGTGTGTGTGTTGGGGGGACGCTGATGGCACGGGGCGGGGAGAGGCCAAGGGTGCAGCCAACCAGCCTGTGAGGCCCGGGGGGGGGGGGGCGCTGATGTCAGCAGGACCAGGGATAAGAGATGGTTGCTAGTGTAAGAGCTTCAGAAAATACATAAATAACCTGGAGCATGTGGGGGGCTATTAAGTGAGGCCCCACCACAGCACTCTCGGCCTTCACAGAAAATACACCGCAGGCCTGCAGTGGGGTGTACAGATCCCGAAAACAGGGCTGACCCGAGGTCTCCTCTTGCTCACCCGCCCACAACCCACATGTACAAAGTCTGATGCCAGCCCAAGGAAGCGTGTGCTAAATGCCACATCCACAGCCCAGACTGTAGATGCCCCGGGCACTCGGTCCCTTGAAGCCACCACCGTGGAGGAGGCTTCTCAGGGGAGGGAGACCCCGCGCGGCACGGGAGCTAAGATCGGGAGGAAGGGGGGAACTTGGCCCTAGATTGGAGTTCGGGTTTGTGCAAACTGCCCCCCAATTCCTGCCCATCCCTACTTCCTGGCCGCCAGTCCCTCTTTTCCTTGGGAGAATCACTTCTCCATTCTATGCCTGCCTGTGGTTGGGGTGGTCTGCCCCATCAGACCCTTGCACCGACTGGCCGAGTGATGGGCTCAGGGGTAGGCATGTGAACCCCTGCTGGGGACTCCAGCCATAATATCTGGGAAAGAGAGTCTCGTTCACCAGACTGAGCCAGGAGGATGCAAGCCTGGAGCTTCTAGAGCCCGTTTGCTTTTTTAAATTACTTCGGGAAAATCCAAAAATGCAAAGACAAGAGAAAAACCATCAGGCCCAGATGGGGCAGGGCAGATGCGAATTTGTAACTGATCTCTTTGGAGCACCTGAATCCAATCACGGCCCAGGGCTTTTTCAGTTTTGTGAGTCAAAACGGACTCCTCCATTTCTCCTTAATTTCACATAAGCCAAGCGGGGCTGAGTTTCCATCACGTGCCACCACGGAGGCCACTAAAGAGAAGGGCAGAGAGAGAGAGTGCGGCAGGCAGGAGGAACAGCATGGGCAAGAAGCAGGGGCTGGACAGCCCGTAAGGAGGGGAGAGGAACTCGGGCTGCAGAAATAGAAGTCTTTCCGCAGAGACCCAGAGCACTGAAAACGTCAGAGAAAGGGAACTGGTGACATGCAGGGACAGCGGGACAGCAGGGAGACAGAACATGAAGACGGACTTGGGAACAGCCAGTATCAGACACGATGAGGGTCTGGCTCCGATGGGTAAAGGGGACGCAAGGGAAGGGACAGGACAGGTTTCAGACACACGGTTCAAGCCTAATGAGAATTCTGGAATAACGAAGTAAATGGGGAGGTGCAGAATGAACCCCTTGATGACAAGAAAATAGCTGGATTCTCGCTAGCCGGGATGTTGTCTTACTATAACTACACCGTTTCAAATTAGTATCGACCCTTCTTATTAACTACCTGATGGGTTCCCGGATGGAGCCAAGCCCACACAGCAGGCAGGGGCGTGCTCCTCACAAAGGGCTATGTCCAGGCTTGGCCCCGGCCGGCACCCGCGAACGTTGGCTTGGGGAGGGTTCCTACCACCGTTCACTGATGCAAGTGGCTCACCTACAGAGAATGTGGTCTGTGCTGACCGCCTGCTTCCCCTCTGGCAATCTGGAATTTTGGTCGGTGCCAGGCAACGGGTGCCTATGTGATCAGCCTCCAGTGACCCCCCTGGGTGCTGAGTCCCCAAGGGGCTTTCCGGGGAGATGATACTCCACATGGAGTTTCACAATGAGATGAGGGAGAAGCTAAACATTCCCTGTGACTGCCCTGCAAGAGGGTTCTGGAAGCCTGTGCCTCGCTCCCCAGACTTCCCCCATGTGCCTCTTCCCCTTTGCTGATGGCGCTCTGTGTCCTTCTGTCGTAATTCGATCCTAGCCATGTATTCTGCAAGAGATAGAGGGATGTGCTCCTGGTTCTCCTCCTACCGTCTCAGCCTTGGGCTCACTCCCCCGCTTCTCCCTGAACACAGTCCTGGTTTCTCACACCTCCCCGCCCAGATGGTTCCATCCATTCCCAAGGCTTGGGGAACCACATGCCAGTGATGCTAAAATGGACATCTCCACCCTGGGCCCCTATTCTGAGAGCCAGACCCCTACAATCCAACCACCCATCTGCTACTGAACTGTGTTCCCCACAAAGAGAGACATTGACGTCCCCAGGACCTCAGAATGTGACCTCACTTGGAAACAGGGTCTTTTAGGGAAGTCATCAAGTTGAAATGAGGTCACTGAGGTAGGTCTTAGGCCAGTACAGTTGGTACCCTTTTTATAAAAATAGGAAATGTGGATGCAGAGACAGACACACATGCTGGGAGAGAATGAAGGCTGAACCCCGGCGAGGCAACCCCAAGGCAAGGGACCACAGAGACCAGCAGAAGCTGGAGAGCGGCCTGGACTGTCTCCCCCAGAGTCCCAGAAGGAACCAGCCTGCCAACACCGTGGTGTGGGACCTCCAGACCGTGAGACAAGAAATGATAGTGCTTTTCGATATTTTTTTTAAGTAATCTCTACCCTCAGTGTGGAGCTCGAACTCACAACCCTGTGATCAAGAGTCATACCTTCCACTGACCGGGCCTGCCAGGCGCCCCAAGTATTCCTGGTTTTCAACCACCCATTCTGTCATCTTTTCTTTACAGCAGCCCTAGCACGCTAACGCACACTCTGACGTCCTGCTTGGATTTCTCGTAAGTGTAACACACACCGTACAAGCACCCAGCTGGTCTTTCCCCTCCTAGCAATGGGACCACTCATCGCTCACTCCAGCCAGAAACTGGGAGCCTCCTGGGTGCGCTCTCCCTCACTTGCCTTCACCCGGCCCATGCAAGGCCTGTCAGCCCCACCTCTACACCATCTCAGGAGTCCCCTGACTTGTCTCCATTCCCACAGCACCCCCCACAGCTGCCCAGCGCCATCCAGACCCTCTCCTATCCTTACCTCCCTCTTGCTTAGACCCCACAGGGCAGTCAGAGGGACCCGTGAATGCATAATCCTAGACCACATCGCCGTCCCGAGAGTGCCCTCCCAACTGCGTGCACTGGGTGGCCCGTCCACCTGCTCTTGTCCCCAGCCAGCGCGCCCCTCGCGGGAGCAGCCCCCGTGGCACCTGACGTCAGCATGTTGTTGATAAGCTCCAGGAAGCCCTCCTCAGCCACGTGGGCATCCGTGAACAGGAAGATCATCGTTTTGTTCTCGGTCCCAAGTTTGAGATAAAGGTTCTTCAGGTCTTCCCGGAAGTTGCTCTCAGAATAGCCTCGGCTCAGAAGGATCTCAAACACCTGCCGACACAGAGCGCGACTGCGGTGAGACCGGAGGTCACCGGCCAACGGCGGGGCTGGGGAGGGGCAGGCCGTGCTGACGTCTGGGGGCATGAGTGACGGCGAACCCAGACGACCCAGGCTGTTTTCACAAATGCTGCAGAGCGGGAAACACAGGACGAAGGAAACTCAGACGTCACTTTGTCTCGAACGAGCCGTGACAGACGTATGCTGTGTGCGCACACGTGTGCGGGGGTGACCGTGTGTGCAGGGGACACAGGCCTGTGCAGAGGGGATCACGTGAGTGTGGCAGAAAAAAGGACCCCTTCAGTCGTTAAATGAATCATTTGAGTCACAGGGCAGGGGGACGGAGGAGAGCAGAGGATGGGCCAACCCACAGAGGAGAAGGAAAAATGGCGCACGCACACACGTACAACCGTAATGTGTGGGCACAGTCCCCATCAGGAGTTTATCGAAAATGAAAGAGATCGTGGGAAGATGTGCAGGGAAACTAAGGAGGAAGCCATTTTAAATTCTTAAATGTAAAAATCTTCCTACACAAGAAATAGACATCGGAGTAAATGAGGCCACAAATCTCAGTCATCGCTCTTCCCTTGGCCCCGGGGGCCTGCACGTGTGACTGCAAACAGCCGGCCGTCAGCTCCGAGACAGCTCGGGAGACTCACAGTCACTTGACTGTCCCCCGCCACCAGCCTCCCCTTCACCCCATTCACACCCCAGTTCTCACGCACGCAGGGGGCACGCGCACCCTCTGTTCCACTTGCTCGTTCTCGCACGGCACGTGCTGCACGGCTACACTCACGGTCACGTGCTCGCACAGACCTTCACGTTCACACACACATTCGAGGGAGCACAGACGACGTTCAGCCCATCATTTGCTCCCCAGTTCTGCTCGACCTCGCAGACCCCATCTGCCCGCACCGAATGCAGCTCCCCTGCTTTCCTGCCACAGTTCCTAACGCCACTTGGCATGAACTGGTCGCTGGGATCCCACCCCCACCCCCCTCCACTCCCCGGGACGCGGTGACAGCCCGGCTAGCCTTCATCCTCCTCCTGGGTCCCTCAGGCATCCCTCTCTGCAGTCTCTCAAGGCCAACCGATACCTCAGAAGACGGTTACGTGCAATTTACCTGGACCCATCAACAGGAAAAAGAGAAGAAACAACTTGTCTAGAAAAATGTACAATTATAAAGCAATTACATTTTGGTCACTTTTTTTTAGATTTATTTATTTAATTGAGAGAGAAAAAGAGCAAGCGGGAGAGGGGCTGAAGGAGAGGGAGAGAAAGAATCCCATTCCAACTCCCCCACTGAGCACAGAGCCACTGTGGGCTCGATCCCACAGCCCTGAGATACCCTGTGAGCCGACCAAGAGTTAGACACGTAGCTCAACCGGCAGAGCCACCCAGGCGCCCCTGGATCACGCACTTTATCAGATTTTAAAAGTAAATCAACCAAATTTGTTTCTCCAATTTTCTAGACATACTTTAAACAAAAGGCCAGTATTTGCGAAATACTGCAAGCTGGACTCGTTGAGCTAACCCTGACTGCTCTTCTGTACAGAGTTCCTGCAGATCAACGAGTGCTTAACAATCAACTCACAGAAAAGACAAACGTCCGATGAGCGTATACAAAGATATTCAGACTTCAACTGTGAATTGAAGAAAGAAGTGCTTGTTTAAACTACACTATTTTTCACCTCTAATACTGGCAAATATCAGACTCACAATACCCAGCGTTGGCAAGAACAGGGAGAAATGGACATTCCCAGCAGCATAAACTATGATAACCCACTGTCATGGCCACTACTGGTTGTTAATTAAGGCATTTAAATGAACAAGCCAAACAGGATGAATGACATAATACCACTGTCCTCACCACCCATATTTTAACACTTGCAAAAACAAAAACAAAAACAGAAAATACACATTGTCATGCATGGGCCTTGGCAATGAATTTTGGTTAAGAACCAAAGCATCAAGCAATGAAATCAAAAATAAACAAGTGTATTGTGGCAACAGCTCTTCAAAATTCAGCCTCCCTGCATGCACGGTGCACATCTCCCCTTGAGGAGCCCCTCCCCGCCCCCGGTGAATTGCCAGCAGGGAGGGCAGGGGCTCACTGGAAGATTCTGAGAAGGGCACAGGGCAACAGGAACCCCGTCCCCCCACAGTGCTGGTGGGACTCGCCTTAGAAAACAAACAGCTCCTCAAATGGTCAAATGTGGAAGTGCCGTATGGCCCAGCAAGTCCACAGCTAGGTGTCTACCCAGGGGACACGGAAACAGGGCTGACACAGTGACTCGAACGGGAGGGTTCACAGCAGCACAGCTCAGTGGCCAAAAGGTGGGAAGAACTCACGCGGCCATTAATGGACGAAGGATAAACAGAACACAATTCATCCCTAAAGAGGAATGAACTACTGATACGTGCAAGGAGCTTGAAAACATTACACAAAAGCCCACATCCTCTAGGATTCTAACTACGGCAGAGCCCACATCCTCTAGGATTCTAATTACAGAAGAGTTCAGAACAGGGAAGTCTATAGAGACAGAAAAAGTAGGTGTTTTTTTAGGGCTGGGTGAAGGACAGAGAGCTAAGGGGCATAGGGTGTCTTTTTGGGGTGACAAAAATGTCCTCCTCTACACCCTGGTGATGGGTGTTCGGATCTGTGGGCATACCGAAAAGCCCTGTGTCGTACATGGTGAATAGCATGGCCAGTGAATGAAAGCTCAATAAAGCTGTTGCTTTGGGGTTTTTTTTTCCTCTAAGGGGTTCTAAGAATGGCCTAGAATGGTGTGGGCTGCCCGTGCAGATAGGGATGCCAGGAAGTATCTTGCCAACCTGAAAGTGGGGTCCACGGACATTGGGGCCAATCCTTCCTCCACAGGAACACACGTCATGGACCCCGAGATTGGGCAGGTTTGACTTTCTTTTTTCTTTTTTTTTTTTTTTAAGATTCTATTTATTTAACAGAGAAGCACAGCGAGAGAGGGAACACAAGCAGGGGAAGTGAGAGAGGGAGAAGCAGGCTTCCTGCCGAGCAGGGAGCCCGATGTGGGACTCGATCCCAGGTCTCCGGGATCATGACCTGAGCCGAAGGCAGTCGCCCAACCAACTGAGCCACCCAGGCGCCCCCAGGTTTGACTTTCAACCTTGATTTGACATAGTCTCCACTCCACACCTCATATGAAAGTCAGTCTTCGGATATTCAGTTAAAATAATAACAAGGAAGAAAAAAACCAACTCTACGCTCTATGAAAACATCGTCTTATGGTCTGTTACGGATTGTTCCAGAACTTGCGTGAACGAGCAACTGAAATTGGTTCAACAAACTCCTATCCGGGAGGGGAGGCTGACTCACCTCGTAGCCGGCTGTAAAGGCGGCCAGCCTGGCAAGGGACTGCTTCCCGGAGCCGCCGCCGCCCACCAGCAGGGCGTGGCCACGGTCCATTCTGATGATGCGGTGCACACGGGTCAGGTGCTCCAGGGCGTCATCAAAGAGAACCAAGTTCATTTTGGTGTTGTTTTCATTATACTCCTCGAGAATTTCCTGAATTGAAAAATAGATATACTTTTTTAAAGGACCACCGGATTTTAAGAGACAGACTTATCTCCTTTAGTCCAGGAGGAATTAAGAATGGTGGGTTGCTTTTCAATAATCTATTGTGGTTCAAATAATTAAATCACTTGGGTTTCGGGGACTAAGTCTAGTGTTGACAGTTAAGGTTTCGATCTGCTGGTCTGTGATCGGCCAGCAGTGAGCCAAAGCTGGTTCCAGGGCTCAAGGCATGAGTGAAAATGAAAATTAGTGTCAGGGAGCCAGCTGAATGGTTCCCAGAACTCGCTGTGCATGGACACCCTGGGACCTTTCATGGGCTTGAAGAAAGGGAACTCTCAGAGGGCGAGCCCAGGGGCCCATGCCTCTAACACACTGCTCAGGTCATTCCGTGCACGTGGTGATCACCAGAATGGACAAAGCCTACATCCTGAACATGGAGACAGAGGCGTGAGTGTTCTTCCCAGCTCTGTCTCCCGAGCCCCCATGCAGTGCTCGGCTCCCCCAAGAAGTGCCCCCAGGAAACGCGAGCCTAGGGAGAAGGTCAACCCCCTCCGCACCTGAAACAAAGCCTTAGCCGCCTCGTAATCCTGGATGTCTTCATAGATGCGCGTTTCCTCTTCCTGCAAGGCCATCCGGAAGTCTCCAAACAGGATGGGATCCCGCATCACCACCTCCACGTCGTCGTTGAAATGTTCCGTGACCAAATCTCTTATGTGCTCTTGTACCTTTCGAGAGAAGACCACTTAAGGACCCAAATGCAGCAACACAGATGTACTAAAACTTGTCAGAAAAAGAACATATGCTAAGATTATCTGAAGTAACTGTTTTTTTCTGGTCGCTACAAACTACCTAATAATCTACCCTCCCTTATCTGCCAACCTCTGTTGTTAGTGTATTTTTCTCCAATTGGTGAACTACATTAAAAAAAAAAAACAGCCTGGCAGGGGAGGAGGATTCCTACCCTTTTTTATCTCACCCAGAGAAGAATTTTGAGCTTAGAGTTTTTAATTTGCTGGTGTATTTTCAGGTACTGACCAGCTGCTTGTCTGTTTCATTGATTAATCGGTCGTGGAAGACCCTCAGACACTCGTTTCTCCAGACTCTCACCATCTGGGTCACCGTCTGGAACCTACATGATGGAGGGGACAAAGTCACAAAGCCGTCTAGAAAGAGAGGCACTGAACGCTACTGCTTTCAGATGGACATACGGGGCACAATGGGCACTACCGTAGTCCTTTGTCCCCCAGTCTCACCTTAATGAAATTTAGCAGAAGCTAACTAATTAAATGTAAAGACCATAAAATCACCATCTCTAATTTATCCTCTAGTCAGGGAAAAAAAAGAACACTAGCTAGAAATAGCATAAGTGACATAAAAAATGGACCTGGTGTGGTTCCTTCTTGTTGGAACGCATGAATTTAAAATCAGCATCAAGGCCACTGGTAGCTTTTTTCTTTTTTTTTAAGAACTAGCTCCATCTGGCCCCAGTTCTGGAACTTTCTCTGGTTTCTGACAAAGAGCCTTCACTTCCCCCTACATATCTAAAGCTGTCTTCTCCTGAACTTGGTCATACCCTTCATGGGTACCTGAGAATACGTTTGGGTACATGGAAAACCCTCAAGTCACTCACTTTTCCAAATTTTGTGGCCTCAGTGTGAACCACAAAATCAGACTATTCTTGCAAATCCACCAAAAGTATACATTAACATAAATATGTGAGTCCAGCCTTAACAGGAAAATTTCTATACCCAGACCTAAATCCTTTCTATCCTCTGTGCTTACTTCTCCCAAAGACACACATAATGGATCCAACTAGTGGCCGCCAACAATTCAGTTGCCTGAGCAGAAAGCAACCGTAGAACGAGGAACAAATGATCCGTAGAGCAGTCCCGCCTCGGGGCTAAATCCCCCTGTCCCTGTGTCCACTCAACTGCCTTTCTTGGTTCCACCTGTCTTCAAGTCAAGGGCTTACAAGTCATCAGGCCTTAACCACACATTTAACTCTTTTCTCCATTTAACATAAACAAAGAGACTGCGGGTCAATAAGTGATACATTGATTCATCAAGTTCACGGACAAGTGCTCTGGCTTAAAAGAGTGAGCAAAAGCTTGGTCATACCAATGGCCACATGTTACTGAGACAGAACAAACTCACCGCTCTGGGTTGGTGAGGACAAGACCATTAAAAATTCTTGAGAGATCCCGAAGATTAAAGATGTAATGGAATTTGGACGGGGTGGGAGGCAGGTCCTGTACAATGACTTTGTAAAGTGCCAACGTGCAGAAAGTCAGCTGGTCACTCACGGCCATGATGCTTTCATGAAACACCTAAAAAATGAAAAGACCCCGCCCCAAGTGTCTATCGATGCATGAATGCGTAAAGTACTGACACACACGCCATCACGGGGATGAATCTTGAAAACATGAGGCTCATGAAGGAAGCCAGTCACAGAAGCCCACCTAGTGTGTGATTCCGTCTGTACGAAATGTCCAGAAGAGGGAAAACCACGAGATGGAATACAGATTATAACTGTCAGGGACTGAAGGATGGCATAGCACCACTGACGAAAATATTCTGGAATTAGGTAGTGGTGATTCACAACACGGTGAATGTATTCAACACCAATAAACTGTATTTTAAAACGGTTAAAATAACTAATCTTATACCATAGAATTTTACCAAAATTTTATAAGAGGAGATAAATAATGTTGCCTGAGTGGCCCAGTTGGTTGAGCGTCTGACTCTTGATTTCAGCTCAGGTCATGATCTCAGACTCTGCACTGAGCATAGAGCCTCCTTAAGTTTCTCGATTTCTCCCTCTGTCCCTCCCACCCCTGCTCATTCTTCTCTTGCTCTCACTCTAAAAAAAGAGAGATAAGAAAGAAAATTAAAATGCCAAAGAAAGTTATCATTTTCCCCTAGATTTTCACTTTAACTAACAAGTTGACAGATGTGAAACCAGAATCCAAACCAGCCTTCCCTTTGCATCTGATTTGACTAGTTCAGACCTCACAGTTCTGAAGGTGAATAGCTTAAGGTAGGGCATGAAAATGCCAGGTGCCCACAGTTCCTACTGATCGCACCTTGCCCTTCCACACCTTTACTTTTCCTGCCCCTGAAGGTTTTGGGTGCACAAACTTCACTATAGGACGGTCATGCCAGGACCAGAAGGTCATCATTCAAATGCATGGGTTCTAGTTTGCAGAGGGAGGAGGCCAAGTTAAATCAGCATGACAAGTGCACTAACTAGTGTCTAGTGAGCATCTGCTGTGTGCTAGACACTGTGTCATACATTTCACTTTCGTTTCCCTACATTCTCCCAGAAACTCAATGAGATGGATCCCATCATGATCCCTGTTCCAGATGAGAACCAAGTCTAGGAGAGCTCAAGGAACTTGCCCAGGGAGCAGAACAGGGTCTGACTCCACGTCCTAGTCCCCTAGTTGAGTCACTGCTGCAATCAGTGTGGGACACGTAACTCAGGGCCATATCATGACTTCTGTGGACCCAAGACACTCTTGCCTTCTGAGCCTCTTCCTCCATGAATACACTTTATTTTTTATGAATGCACTGGTATAAAGATGAACATAATCTGGGCTGGACTACATTCATTTTTTTTCTTCTGGTTTTGAAATAAGTCAAAACATTTTCATGGACCCCCAAAAGGCCCATGGCCCTTGCCCCTGCTGTGCCTAATGCCTAAGTCAGTCGTGAACACACTTCTCCTGAACACAAGGCCCTCCGGTATAGACGGCTAATTAAAAGCAAGTTACCGAAGTATGGCCTTTCAGGATGGAGGAATAAATTAAATGCAAAGACTCCTCTGCAGGAAACGGTACATTGAAGACGCTGAACAGTGAAATAAATCTCGGGTCGACTTCATTGCGGCCTCCTCCAGCTTTCCCCATTGCAGCGATAAAGCCAAGGTCCCGAATGCTTTTACAGTTCAGCTCCTTCCCACGGTCGTACAAGTAGCCTTTTTCCAACAGCAGTTTCAGCAAGGCGATTGGCTGCTGGGTGCCATATTCATCCACCTTGATTGAGTTTTTAAAGGAAAGAGATAACAGTAGTATCACAAAGCAGAACTTAGGGATGCCTTTGCTGACCATCTAAACTAATTCTTGTCTCTTCTCCTTCTCTGAGCACCCTGGTTTTAGTTCCAAAGGGCTTCTTAAGGTTCGCAACTACCTATTCATCTATAATTCTTGAAAAGTCTCTCATAAGCTCCATGAGAGCAGGGACTACTTATGTTTTGCTCATCACTGCACAGCACTGGGCCCATAAGAGATGCTCAATAAATATATGTTCGTTGGATGGATGCATGGATGGATAAAAGGGTTTGGGTGTGCGTGCATAGATGAACATGCATCATGCATAGATGAGCGTGCATAGATGAACATGGAAGAACGACAAGTATGTGGAAAGATAAATGGATAGAGAGATGGATGGATTATTGAACGGACAGAGGATTGGATGGTTGGCTGAATGGAAAAAAAGCTGTGTGGGCATGTGCATGGACGGATGCATACATGGATGGGCGAGCAGATGCACAAAGGGATGCATAAGTGTGTGAGTAGAGGGATGGATGGTTAGATAAATGGATGGATGGATCCTGGCTCTGCACACACTCTATGTGGAAGACAGATTTTCAGAGGAAAAAACATGGTTCTGTGGGAATTATGTAAATTAAATTTCAGTACTAAGAAAACTTCACAGAGCTCTCAGGCTCTGGCCCCAGAAACACACTCCTCATGCATGCTGAAATTTCCCTTCCTTGGTAAATCCAGAGGAATCCTTGCAAAACGTCTGCCTATGCTTCCCAAGTCTATGGGACTGAGAGCAATATTGTCATTTAAGCTCACTGGGAAATCACTTCACCACATGCTGTAAAGGGTTTGGGGGCTGCCCCTGCCTGCTTTACTCCTTCAAGAAAGGAAGAGCCTGGTGGTGGGCACTGAGGGCATGTACTGCATGGAGCATCTTATTACAAGATTCATAGACAATAAATCTTGAACACTTAAAAAATAAAATAAAGTAATAAAAAAAAAAAGAAAGAAAAAAGAAAGCCCTCAGTAAGGACAAGTCCCTCTGGGTATGAAGAACATTCCAGCAACACTGCAGGGGTTCTGCAGACAAAAACACGTGCTCTCACACTCAGAGACCCCACGCCCGTACGCGACAACACCAACACAAGCGCACAATCTCAGTCACCGCTCCCTGCTCCTCCGCAACCTAATGTTACCTTTGGCATATTCATATCGTCCATGAACACCAGCAGGCGTTTTCCCATGGGTGGGCCGTATGTGTCTTTGGTTCGTTTTTCCACATTTGCTTCCAAATTTCTCTGGATATCCATTGATGTGGTGCGGGAGGAGAAGTTGACCATTAACACAATCTGTGACAGAGAAGGAACATTCTAGAAGGTGGCCTTTTCTTCACCAGCAAGAAATGCTGGACCATGAGCTACCATCAATTTTTCAGATTCACTGGTATTTGAACTTTTTTATAACCCACGTGTGTCCTCCATTCTTTCCCTTTGGCAGGTAATAGGGAGTTGCTGCATGTGGGCCTTGGGCACCATGGGGACTGGGTGGGGGTCTTAGTTCTGCCCAGTTCTAGCTAGGGGACCTCCAAAAAGAGGCTTAATCTTTTAGGGCCTCATCTCTCTCATCTGTAAGACGATTTTAATAACATCTGCTTGGACTACCTTCACAGGTGATCTAATCACAGGAGACAAAATATACAAAATGTGCTTGAAACATGACAAGGTGATATTCAGCCATAAGTGACTATCGTGTCTGCTGCATCTAAGTAAATAGGTCCGAGAGCATCGTTGGAACGAACTGCTGAGAGAAAGGGGAGGGAGGTCCCCGGGTCCCTGTGTGGACGGCATGGGATGTACCCAGGGCCTGTCACTGTGCTTTGTAGAGTGGTTCTCAGACTGAATTATGCCCCCGAGTCACCTGGAGGGCTTGGCACCACACACCTCCAAGGCCCCCATTCTCAGTCTCCGATTCCGTAGGTCTAGGGCCATGTAAGCAAGCTTGCAGGCAATACTCCTGGCCGAGGGACCATCCCTCGAGACCCACTGCCCTCCAAGGGGCCCCCAGGTGCAGGTGCACAGGAGGCGAACACGTCAAAGGTGAATGTGGCTCTCGATACAATGAATGTGCTCAGGTGTGCCCGTTGGGCCGAGAAGCATCAGCTGCTGATGTGGCGGGGGGTCTGAATGTCACTGTTGTTTGACTCCCCAAAAGCGCAGATCCCTCTGGCTGGAAACCTCCCATCCGTACCCTCCACAATGACACCCTGAGAGCTAAATAAACCACGTTTTCATGTCCCGGTGAGTGGGCTCGAGCGCTCACAGGCAGGCCAGCCCAGCCCCGTCCGCACGGCTCACACCCCGTGCTGCAGGAAGCCCCCCGGTTTCCCAGGAACAAGCCTAAGTAAGAGAGGCAGGGAGGAAACCGTGGGGAACTCTGCTCCCCTTGGAGGTTCCAGGAGGCCAAGACAGGAATTAGAAACTGAAATGATGAGTGGATATTAACAAAAACCCAGCGCTGAGTCAGTGAGTGGATTTGGGGCAAGTACATATAAACAGGGTACCCCGAAATGCACAGGCAGCTTCTCTGAAAGAGGAGACAGTCTTCCCTCAGTTATTGAAACACTAAATAAAGTCTGAAGCCAGGACAGTTGAAATGACGAGCAGGCAGCCCACTGAGTACGGAAAAGAGAACAGACGCCCTGATTCCTAAGGTCTGGCGCCGCAGCACGTTCTGCGCTGTCATGGATCACGAGTTCATTTTCGAGTCTGTCTCCCCCATAGACGGTGAGTCCCTCCAGAACTGACTGCAAGCCAGCCGTGTCTGCCCCGAGGGCACCCGGCCAGCTCAGTGCCCGACACGCGGCAGACTGTCCCAGGTGGAGCACAGCGCTGGAGGAAGGCAAAAACCACAAAACGGTGCTGAGCCATGGGACAACCAGCCTCTAAGTGATGCCCGCTCATCATCACCTGCACGTATTCACCTGGGGAGGCCCCTCCCACACTCTACCAAGGTGATTCGTAAGGGTCTCCATGGGCCCCACAGAAGGTAGCAGAAGTGAAGGTAGGTGATTTCCTAGGTCATCAAAGGCAGTGCAGCATCGGGTCTGCTGTCCATCTCGGGCACCGGCTCTGGCAGAGGCCAGCGGCCACATCCAGAGATCACCCCGCCCAGTGGTGGGGAAACTGAGGCCTGCCGTCCTGGAAGAGGCCCCCCATCAGGCCTTCAGATGAATCGTAGCGACCTCAGCAGGGAGCCTGAGCGTGAACCACCCAGCAGGGCCCTCCCGATTCCCACCCCAGAAACGGTGAGACAGGAGCGCCGGCCGCGCTGAGGGGCTGCGCCTCCGGGTGGCCCGTTACACAGCGTAGGTCATGACTTACATTCATCTCTTCGTTCAGACTTTTGAGGAAGTTCTGGGTGGTGGCGGTCTTGGAGGTGCCGGATTCGCCGACTAGAAGAACAGGCTGCTTGATCTTGACCATCTGCTCCAGCGTCCACGTGGTGCGCGTTGTATCCACCGTGTGAACTAAGGGACACGTTAGGCGTGGGAGCATCACGGAAACGCCAGGGGCCGAGCAGGCGGCCACGTGCAGCTCCGCGGAATCCCAACCACCCCCCACATAAAAAGCATCGGCAAAAACCCAAGACGGGACCTTGGAAACGCATGGCAGGGGGAGGGAAGCAATCTGCAGCCTTATTTTTAATAGCTTGACAGAGATCTAGCTTACCTACCATGAAACTCACCAACTAAGAGTCTAGTTTGGTGAGTGGGACCCATTTCTACAACTGTGGAATCACTGCCACAGGCCCAAATTAGGACACCTAACCTGGTTTTTTTGGATGTTTTGCTTTTGTTTTTGTTTAAGATTTTCTTTATTTATTTGACAGAGAGAAACACAGCCAGAGAGGGAACACAAGCAGGGGGAGTGAGAGAGGGAGAAGCAGGCTTCCCGCCGAGCAGGGAGCCTGATGTGGGGCTCCATCCCGGGTCTCCAGGATCATGACTTGAGACGAAGTCAGTCGCTTAACCAACTGAGCCACCCAGGCGCCCCCAACCTGGTTTTTTTTTAATATCCAGTTCTGCTTCATATCAGGCTATTAAAAACTCGATTTCTGCGTGACTTAGGTCAGTCCCCTCTCTGCAGGGTCTGGTTTCCCAACCAACGACGTGATCCGAAGAGAGAATGAAACCAGGAAGCCGGGTCTGGCTCAGTCCCACACGGGGCGCTTTCAGTCCTACCGGTTCCTGAGGAAATGGGTGCGTCTCACTCTATGGCCACTATTGTCGAAACAGCCAGAGGGGTGCATTCAAAATACAGCTGGACGCAAACGTGCAGAGTGTGCGACCCCGCGGGGGACAGCGCCGCCTTGCCGGTTCCTCCTGCTCTCACCCTCTGTTCCTGCCCGGGGCAGCCAGCGGCCTGTCCTACTGCCAGCCCACCCACCCGGGAACAGCTGAGTCACAGACATCTGCGCGTGCTCGGAGCCAGCGGCACAGAAACGGAATGGAAATGGCCACCAGCCTGGCCCAGCCCGAGGCCCGTTCTCTTTGGCTTCTCAGAACCGGCTGGGTGGGCCTCGAGAAGGCCACGGAAGCCACAGGATCCGTTCCACCACCTCACGGAACGAGAACCTGACGTTGTTAGACCAAGGACAAGGGTTTGCTTCTCACTTACCCAGGATGTCGATGAATTTCCTCTCCGGGCTGTGAACATAGTCAGGAACTAACTGGCTCCACGGGATCCACTTCTTCCGCGTGGCATCGAAATGAAAGTCATACAAGGTTGGGAGGTGACCTGCAGGGAACAACGGCCTGATTCCACTTCGGTCCTAGACCCGGACCCACGGCGTCAGCTCTGGCACGTGCTTGAGATGAACCAATGCTCCTTGTTCCCAGGACGGCAACTCAACTGAGTTCTCCCAACGAACACTCCCGTCCACCGGACAGAGATGCCCTGGGAATACCAGGGAGAGACAGACAAGCCTGGTCCCTCAGCTGATGGGTGTTGGTTGACGGGGGGGAGGGGGGAGGGCACTATGTTCTGCTACAGGCCAAGCATGGATGCCATGGGAAAGCCCGTGAGGGCGTCTAGGCAGGGTGGGGTGGGGCGATCGAGGTCTGAGAAGCTCCGGGTGCCTCAGGGAGCGTGGGGCGCCCCGGACCTCCACTGAGCACACACCCCTTTGAACACCAATCACAGGGGTGGTCTGCAAACTCCTCCCTTGGGAAAGCTCCCTCACGCACCTCCTCCCACACAGCCCACCCTCCACCCCCACATGCCCGGCAGTGCCAATGGTTGCAGCTGGCCCTGGGAGGAAGCTTTCCCAAAGGAAATGCCATCCAGTCTGAGACCCGGAAGGGGGCAGCCCTGAGCCGAAAGCACCGGGAGCCGGGAGCCGCTGGGAGGCTCCGGCACAGGGAGGAGAGCGCATGGCGGGCAGCTGGGAGAACAGAAAGGAGTGCGTAGTGCACCGCAGGGCAGACGAGGTCCAGCTAGAAGGGCCGCAGGGCTGTTGCAGGAAGAGCCTGGCCAACCACTGCAGGTGCTGATTCTCCGCCCTGTAGGTACAGGGAGCCACTGACATTGCCTCCGGGGGAGAGGAGAGGCTGGGAGGGCTGTTCTTGAGGCTCCTGCCTTGCTCAGGGCAGAGGTGACAGGAGCAGCTGGGGGGACATGGCGAGGGGTGAGGGTGACGGGAATGACAGGTCAGGGGGAGAAAGTGTCGAGGTCACCAATGTGCAAGGCAGACAGGTGACTGAGAGATGGTAGTGGTGGCGACGGACGGATGGACGGATTTCAGTAGAACTGAGCTAGGGAAGCAGGAGAAGGCCCAGCAGGGAAGGAGACTGGCAGCCAGAAGCTGTGGGCCCACGGCCAGTGCTCCTCGACGATGTGAAGCAGAAGAGGCTGGAGGACTGAACCCCGATGTGAGGAAGGGGCAGAGGAAGGAGCTGGGGCAGGAGTGGCCAGCAGGGCAGAGGAAGAACATTTCAAGGAGGGGGGGGGTGTGGGGCAAGGTGCTGGGGCGAGGACTGGACAGCGAGGACAAGAAGGCCCACGGGCTCCAGGGAAGGCAGGGCAGGCATCCCCGGAAGCACCTTCCAGCTGTGGGGCGAGGAGGCGGCAACTGTGGCTTGAGACCCGAGTGGGATGGGAGGACAGAGCTCACAGCCAGGATGCATGGCCTTAAAAGGAAAGAGGCAGAGAGATGTCTCTAGACAGAGACAGGATTAGGAAGGTGTCACCTGAGCGGGTTGGGGTCAGCGGGGGAGAGATAGGAGAGACCGTGCAAGAGGAGCCCGGCAAGGAGGGGGGCCCCTGAGCGGTGGGCGGGCAGGCCCCGAAGCCCAGGGCAGCCTCTGTGGCCGGAGCCGCCTCCTCCCCGAGCAGGGAGACACGGAGCAGGGCCAGAACAAATCTGGGGGCAGGGAAACCCTCTCTGATGCCCTCTAGTTTTCCTGTGGAAGCAAAGAAGGATCTTCTGCAGAGCAAGGTGAGGAGATCAGGTGGAGGTCTGGGGAGAAGAAGGGGACGCTGCCCGCAAGGATGGGGAGTTCAAGGCCAACATTCCACCAGCAGAGGCAACAGTCTGAATGTGTGGTTTTCTCAGTGTCACTCAGCCCTGGAGAGGCACAGAAGGCAGACTTGGGGCTCCTCACAGAGATTTAAGAAAAGACAACAGGGCAAGGGGGCCGGGGGTTGGGGCAAGAGAAGGTGAGTGATAGACCAACAGCAAAGGAGGGGAAGAGGAAAGCAAGGAGCACGGGGCTGGGCTACAGGGGAGACCAGAAGAGAGGTGGGTGGCAGTCCCTGGACCAGTAGGTAGGGCCCGAGTCACAGGGGCCGATCCACACAGACGACGAAGACACAGAACAGCGCCGGGTGTTAGAGCTAGTGGGAGGTCCGGGGGCCTGTCGCTGGGGTGGGGTGCTGAAGGCATCTCGAAGTGAAATGTCTGCAGGGCCACCAAGTTCCCACAACAAGAGCCCACTAGGGGCCCCAAGTGAGGGGGTCGCCGATGACGGCCACACTAAGCCAGCGTGGCGTGCACCGCTGGGAAGCATTCACCCAAAGGAGGCCTGCCGAGCTGGGAAAGGATGGGCAAACTGCCCCCCAAGAGAGTGAGGACTTGAAAAACATCTTTGATTTGCTCAGTGCTCCCCGCTACAAAGACCTGAGCCCATTTTACTTTACGCTTTCAAAAGAACACCCCAGGTAACGAGGATAGACTACAACTTGGAAAGATGTCTACAGGCCAAGTCATATTCAAATATCATTAAGAAATAAACAAAGATGGGCCTTAGTGTTACATGTAGATCTTGGAAAAGGCACAGATCATATGATGATCTCCTAAGAATGACCTAGGGATCCACACTTGGTCACCTTCTGTGCTAATACTCGGGAAGACGGCAGTTGGATTAAGGCGTGCAGATTTAGAGAGGTGGTTCTAAAAAAAAAAAAAAGAAGTCCAACAGAGAAGAAACTCAAAGTCATACAAAGTGTGAAAAGTTTTAAAAACTCAAACAGGTGGAAGGAAGCAAGTGCCTGTGCTTGCGGTGGGGAGGGACAGGGGGAATCTACACTCAAGAAAAGCCACTGGGGCTCCGGCTACAGCTGTTCACTCATTGGAACTTCAGAGGATACACCAGGGGCTCTGACCATCACATGTTTGTCTACAGAAGCAAATGAGCTGCAAAACCCACAGAGGCAAACATGTGGAAAGGCAAGGTCACTTCGGCTAAAAACCTCCCCCAAAGCATCTGAGCAGGACGATAGGTCGCGCTCAGCTCTTACTTGGCAGTTCCCCGGGGTTGGCCCCTTCCTCTTCCGTACTGGCAGAAGGCATAGAAGCAAGACGTTTAATACACTCATCAAATTTAATCCTTCCATCCTCGAGCAGAGAGGCGCCCAGAGAACAGTACAGAGCCTCCAAGAAATAGCACTCCAGGAGGTCGGGGTCCTCTATTTCTCCTTCTAGTAGGGCATCCAACATCTTGGTTAACTGGGTTACCTAGTATACAGGAAAATCCACAATCAGCCCATATATTCCACTCCCCCCACTCCAGGGTCCATTCTGGTCCTAAATCCTGGGATCCCAGGTCCCAGAGTGATGGGAACTTATGACCCACCACATTGGTTCAGTCAGATGGAGCCAGGCACCTTGTCCTGCACGGTGTCCCTGAGTGCTGTGTCTTCCTGGTCAGCAACCTGTACTGTTCCAGTTCGCCCCCGGCATCTCTGCTTCCCCTGGACTGTGGGTTCACTTTACGGAGGAATTTCTCCTTGCTGACAGAGATTGTCTCTTACCATATTTAGGTCTGTCTGAGGGACTATTGTCTTCAGCTTCTCGCCTTGTCTTCCATCCACTATCCCTTCCACTATTACATCGATGAGATAGGGCACATATTTTTCAAAGAGACTCTCTAAATGGCCAAGCTCTGCCTAGAAAAGAGGAGAATTACAATAGATTTTCAAGGATTCCTTTATTTAAATGGAAGCTAGTGGAAAGCTTATCTTGACAAAAGAGGCATGAGAAAGGTCTTCTGATGAATGATAAATTTTGGCCAGTGAGTAAACCCCAGTAATAGTGCTTTATATTAGCAGAGAGATTCGTCCTCTGTAGTGCACTGATTATCTTCAAGTTCAAGTTACATGGCCATAGTCATCATGCAAAGAGTGCAAAGCAGTGGAAAGTCCCTCTCCCTCTGAAGGCACTGAGGACCACCAGAGATTGCATGGGCCCTTAGACAGCCCTCTCCGCCTTACACCAATACCTCCCATGGTCCCATCATGTTCCGCTTGGTCTTCTCTTCTCTGGGATATTTATGTCCTGGCTTCCAACTTACCATCAGCATAATGGTCCTTCTAGGGATACACCCTGTGTCACTTTGAAAATATGGTCATGGTGTCCTGGGTGTCATCAAAACTTCACACGTGTGGGCCTCACAACCTTCACCTAACTGTCACACCTGTCTCTGAACTTTTTTTTTAAGATTTATTTGAGAGAGAGAAAGAACAAGAACACAAGCAGGAGGAGGGAGAGAGGTAAAAAGAGACTCCCTGCAGAGCAGGGAGCCCAATACGGGACTTGATCCCAAGACCCTGGGATCATGACCTGAGCGGAAGGCAGATGCTTAACTGGCAGCTACACAGGTGCCCCAATCTGCGCTTTATAATGAAGGTTTTTGTTACAGCAATACACACTTCAGCAGCCGCATGACACATGACAGGATGTAAAGTGAACTAAAATGATCAGAACTCAATTACATAAAAAGCTAGGTCCTTCACACACAGCATTCAATTAAGCAAGAGCTAGGCCTCTCTAGAGATAAGTCTCCTAATAGCTGGGCCTATTTGGATCAGGATTTGCCAACTACAACCCGCAAGCCAAATCTGGACCACCACTTGTTTTGTAAATAAAGCTTTACTGGTACATAGATATGCCCATTCATATACAGTGGGGGCTTTCATTCTACAACAGCATAGTCGAGTTGCAAAAGACACCATCTGGCCTACAGATCTTAAAGTGTTTACTCTCTACCCCTTTATAGAAAAAATTGGCAACCTGTAATCTAGACTATCAAAATCATTCCTTATACCACCAGTTATGGAATTACCTGGAAATCTTCCAGATAAGTGTATCTTTCATGTTTTTATCCAATTTATTGATAACATACATACTTACGATCATAAACAGATCAAGGTCAAGATTATGGCTTTAACTACAAACATCCCTCTAGATTATATTTATCCAACTAGCCAATGGTACTAATGAATTTTAAGCTAATCTTAGAATTTTCACCTTGTTTTGTATTTCATTAACCCATTTTTTCCAGAATGGTTGATATTTCAAATTTTTAGGATCCACATAAACCATTCCACATCGAGACACAGTTGCAGGAGAGGCATACTGTAAATCTCCAACCTGGAGAAATAAAGAAAATCAGTCACATCTACAGCTATAAACAACTGGACTGCATATTTAAAAGCCTTTGTGCAAAGTTTTTTCAACTGTGTAAAACCCATGTCATACCTAGATTTACATAGCTTTCATGAGATTTCTAATTGAACACTTAGGTGCTTCGTCAGAATGTATAATCTTCCCATGATAAACCTAAATTTCTTTTACTATAAATTAATATGAAAATTAATACACATTAGAATACCTGAAAAAAAAAAAAACAGAAAACTATAGAGGAGGGGCGCCTGGGTGGCTCAGTCGTTAAGCGTCTGCCTTTGGCTCAGGTCGCTCCCTGCTTGGCAGGAAGCCTGCTCCTCCCTCTCTCACTCCCCCTGCTTGTGTTCCCTCTCTAGGTGTATTTCTCTCTGTCAATTAAATAAATAAAATCTTAAGAAAAAAAAGAAAGAAAGAAAGAAAGAAAGAAAGAAAGAAAGAAAGAAAGAAAGGGAGAAAGAAAGAAAGAAAGGGAGAAAGAAAGAAAGAAAGAAAGAAAACAAAACAAAACTATAGAGGAGAAAGTAAGTTATCCAATATCCTAGCAAGCACCAGGAAACAAACATTATTTTGGAGTGCTTTCCTCTCAGTCTTTTTTTCTTCATTTTTTTTTAAAACATAGTTGAGACTGGGTAGTATAAAACTTATTATGTATGCATCTAAATCAGCAATTTTAACGCACTTCTCTATGAAACGAAAAGACAGTTCAGAACAATATGTGTAAATACTCATGCATTAGCAAATCTTACAGGCCAAATTAAAAACAGCATTGACATTAAGCCAACGTGAAAGCAAGTCTCAGGGCCACCTCTGTGAAACAGATTCAGAAGATATGATAGAAAGTTTGGAAAAACAAATAAGGAAAAGTCAAAGGCAAACAGTGTGAGAGAAAAAAGAAGGCAACTACAAACTCCAGGCCAAAAAAAAAATAAGGCTCTAAAAAAAAGAACATGATAACAGTATACCAGCAGTTGGCTCTACAGTAAATATTTCCATATTCAAAATAATGCAAATACTGTTAACTAACTTAACATATTTAGCAATATGGTGTACTGAGGGGAGTGAGCTACTGGTATGAGAGATGAACTCTCACTTTCACAGCAGTCATACCATAGATACTGTGTAAACTTGATAAAGGAAGGAACAGCATGCAAAGTGTGTTATTTACAGACACTAGGATAATGATTAGAAGAAATGATACCAAGAGGGAAAAGTAGTTACCTCTGGGGCTCAATAAAGAAAGATAAGAGGAGTAGACAGAGTACTGAGTTCTACTCATCATAAAAACTCTTCTGCATTGTTTGGGTTTTCTTTAGTCATCTATATTTACTACCAATTTAATGAACAATTAAACTTTTAATAAAAAAGGAAGACGTATTATAAATTAGTTTTGATCACTACTTGCCTCGAAGAGTAGAGCACAGTGTGCTTGAAGACGAATGCGCTCACCATTGGCCAACGTCAACAACTTATTGTCATCCATCACAGAATTCATGTTTTCCACCCACAGAGCATCCACATCACCATCAAACAAAATATACCTGCACCAAAGAAAAGTAAGCCATGCTTTCATATGGAACCTCCCCATTCATGTTGATGTCTTTTTCCTGGGGTTTTGTCTCCAGGACCTGTGACAGAGCACCCAACTTAGTCCAGAGGTTTGACCCATAAAATCAAATGGGGGAAAAAAAGGCCAATATAAAAACTGAGTTCAGGCCCCTGTGTGGCTTGTTAGGTTGAGCATCCAACTCTTGGTTTCTGCTCAGGTCATGATATCATGGATCATGAGCTCAGGTCCCAGTTTGGCCTCGGTGCTCAGCAGGGAATATGCTGGGGGATTCTCTCCCTCCGCTCCTCCACTCATGCTCTCTCTCTCCCCCTCAAATAAATAATCCTTTGAGTCAGTCAGCAACACTGAAGAATTAAGAAACCTCACACAAAAATCCGAGTGTCTTGCTTCTCTTGCAGACTGGAGGGCTGACAACACAGACCTGCATTCCTGCATGGGAACAGTCTGCTGACACTCAGCAGCAGCTGTCCATGGAGATGGAGAGTACCACTGTCTCATTCTTTTCTTAAAACTGAGACTGAATATCAGTGGCTATTTACCACTGATTTTGACACCGACTTTTCTCATGGTAACTTTAAGAGAAAAGGGAAGTATTTCATATACCCACGTGCAATGGGTTATGTGGTGGCCCCCAAAAGATATGTCCATCAGAACTAGTGATGTGATCTTACCTGGGGGAAAAACAGGGGTCTTTGCTGATATAATTAAGGATCACAAGATGACAGCATCTTGGATTATCCAGGTGGGCCCTTCTCCTATGACAAGTACCCTTACAGAAGGAAGAGTACCCTCACAGTCAAGGGAACAGAGATAATACATAGAGAACTAAGATCCCACCAGGCACTTTGTGAACAGGGCCCTCGACATCTGACTCTAAGTCTATGGACATCCATGCGTGAAACTACAACACCATACATTGTCTTTTTCTATCCATAACATTTACATAATTAACACAAACTAACCCAAGCTCTCTCCTACTCACAAAGGTACTCACTTTCGCTCCTTCTTATCTGTTGGCCTGTTGATCTCCCTGAAGATGTTTGACAACACCCCATCTGTCCAGTCTCGGGTAGTGGGGTCCAGGATGCCATAGAGCTCTATGACAGTCACAGCTTTGGGATTCAGGATGTACAACTTTGTCATCAACCCAAGCCTAAATCAAAGGAGAGGCTTAAGCTGTGGTCCAAGTGGCCTAAATGTATTAGGAAAACAGTCTGTGCCACCTATGTGGGGATTTGAGGTTTTGGATCCAACCCAGAATTTAAAATGTAATCCACACATCTCAAACTAATGATGTATGGTATGTTGGCTAATCGAATTAAAATACCATTAAATAAAATAAGTAAATAAATAAATAGAATCAAATTAATTAATTAAAATAAAAATAATAAAATAAAATAAAATAAAACCCACATAAACTCTGCCCTGGGCTTCCGACTTACTGTTCATGGCTTACTCACTAAAGGCTAGGGAACCATGTTTCACCAAAAATGTGGCCCCAACACAACAGCTTTGCCTTTTGAGGGCATTGAAAAACTAAGTTACATATTCATGCCTATGACAATTTATGTGATTATTTCATAATTAGTTTATAGAAGATAACAGTTATCAAGGACAATGTAACACACACTTGGACTACTGATGTTCAATTCCTCATATTTAAAGGATATATATTCTGTGTTGCTGACTTTATAAATCCTATAAGCATTTGCCACTATAATGCCTATAAATTCCTGCAACACCATGGGATTAATTCACCTACAGAAAACCAGACTTTGCACATACAGTAGTTCATAATTAACTAAATAAGTAAATAGAAATAGTGGTCGCATGCATATACACACATATATATGATAATTCTATCAATTACCTAATGATGAATTAAAGAATAAAAGGCAGGAGTGCCTAGGTGGCTCAGTCGGTTAAGCATCTGCCTTCAGCTCAGCTCATGATCCCAGGGTCCTGGGATCGAGCCTTGCATCAGGCTCCCTGCTCCACAAGGAGTTCTGCAGTTCTGCTTCTCTCTCTGCCCCCCTCTCTCTCTTTCATGAATAAATATTTATTTTAAAAAATAAATAAAAGGCAGGATGGCTATGGCACAACCCATTTAAAATTAGTAAGCCACTGTCCACTGGTTTTCTCATAAGAAACATAAGAAATAAGAAAATGGGTCATTTACTCATTAGCTTTATAGACTATCTAGAAATGTTAAAGTCACAAAGATTATAAGGCTTGATTGAAATTTTTTTAGGGGTGCCTGGGTGGCTCAGTTGGTTGAGCGACTACCTTCGGCTCGGGTCATGATCCCGGAGACCCGGGATCAAGCCCCATGTCGGGCTCCCTGCTCGGCGGGAAGCCTGCTTCTCCCTCTCTTGCTCCCCCTGCTTGTGTTCCCTCTCTGGCTGTGTTTCTCTCTGTCAAATAAATAAAATCTTTTTAAAAAAAATTTTTTTCTGGAATATTAGCATGCAGCAAAGTCTTTCTGGAACCTAGTTCTTGCTTAAGGGAAAAGTGAGAAGTCAGAAAACCCGTCTCAGTGGAAGGATAGGCACTAATCCTGTGGTCTTCAGAATATCCTGTATTAGGAGTGTGAGGTCCCTTCCCTTGGAGCAGCATTGCTCCCACCAGGCTGGGAATAATACGGCCTCTGGAGAGATGACACTCGGTTTGGGGCCACTCTGATGCTGTAACAGTGTTGCGTTACACCGAGTGTCCCGACTTACTCGGAAGGGGCAACCCAATGAAACGAGGAAGAGACGCTCTGAGTCTAACATGGGGTTAAGGACCCTCATGTGTTCAGAAATCAGTATTCAGAACTTAATATCGACCCTGTGTAACGGGCGCCCCCTTCTCTTTTTGTATTGTATGTGATACTGAAGATGACTGGGTCAGGAAGATAACTGGTGGCCGGGCGTCCAATGTATTAAAAGCATTTGGTGCTCCTTTCGAATTGGATTACACCTGGGTTGAAAATGTCTTCTCTGTGGTGGCTGTATGCAGTTTCAAACATGAATTAACCTTTTGCTTTTATAATTAAAAAATAAATATATGCTGTGTTTGGGGCGCCTGGGTGGCTCAGTCATTTAAGCATCTGACTTGATTTCAGCTCAGGTCATGGTCTCAGGGTCGAGAGACTGAGCCCCACATCAGGATCCACACTCAGCGCAAGTCTGCTTGAGATTCTCTCTCCTCCTCTCCCTCTGCCCCTCCCCCTACTCTATAAATAAATAATTTTTTTTTTAAAGGCAGTGTTTTAGGACAAGTTTTACATCCCAGGAATTGAGAAAGCAAAGTAGGCCTAGGTGATACCATCAGCAACCTGACCAGGAAGCCGCCCTGGCAACCAGGGCCCCCCCCACCCAGGGTCATACTCACTTGGTCTGGGCCTGACAGAGCGCGTTAATGACCACGGACTTGCCCCCTCCGGTGGGCCCCACCACCATGGTCGTGTGGCGGGTTAACATGGTCTCGAACATCTGAACCACTTTATCGACCTGTGGGTAACCATGGATAAATTTTTTTAAAAAACGGTTTTGTTGAGCTATAATTCACACACCATACCATTCGCCGGGTTTAAGCGTGCCATTCAGTGGGTGAGGTACCGTATTACCACGTCTAATTTGAGATCATTTCCGTCAGCTGTCCCCCACCCCCAAAACTCTGCTTCCGTTCATCCTCTCTGCCCAGCCCCGCCCCCTGCCGCTGGGGCCGCCCTTCCGCTTCCTGTCTCCGTGGACCCGCCCGTTCTCCTTACCTAGATGGAACGACCTAAACCGAGTCACACCGTATACACAGGCCTTGGTGTCTGGCTACTCTCACTTTGCATGTTCTCGGGATTCATCCACGTTGTAGCATGGGTCAGAAGGGATTTCTTTTTTGTGGCCAAGTATTATTCTGTTGTGTGGACAGATTGCCTCTGGTTTATTCGCCCATGGATGAACATCTGCACTGTCTCTGTGTCGGGGCTCTTTGGGTAATGGTGCCACAGACATTGCTTGCAAGTTCTGGCGTGGACCTATGCTCTCATTTCCCCTGGCGGGGGGTAACATAACTCAATGATTAATGTCTTGGGGAACTTCCAGGCTCTTTTTCCATAGCCACTACACTATTTCTCATCTCCTTTCTAAACCACCACCGTCAGGCTCAGGAAAGGTGCAGAGAGCTCTCTCATCAGCGGCCAGTACTACTGCCCTAGCCCAAGGCCTCTAGGGAGCCTGACGCCCCGAGACCGCCGGACCAGAGGTGCCCACTCTGGTCCTGCAGCCTTAGGCACTTATACCCTCAGCAGAATACTCTGCCAATAATTTTTGACTTACGGACAACATATACAACCTTACAGACCAGACAATCAAAATCTTACCAGTAACACCTGATTTATTTTTTTTATTTTTTAAGATTTTATCTATTTATTTGGGAGAGAGAGAAAGAGAGAGTGTAAGTAAGAGAGTGAGTGAGTGAGAGCACAAGCCATGGGCAGAGGCAAATGGAGAAGAAGATTCCCCGTGGAGCACGGAGCCCAATGCGGGGCTCAATCCCAGGACTCCGGGGTCATGACCTGAGCCGAAGGCAGATGTTTAACCAACTGAGCCACCCAGGTGCCTCTGTGAGAAGGTAGAGGAAAGGTGAAGTGTAACTCTGGAGAAAAAGGTGGGGAGGGGAGAGAACATGAGGTGGTGGGGTCCCAAAACAAAATGCTCAGTTATCACACTATACCAGAAACAACTGGAGGATAGTATGTACATACTGGGGAATATGACTCGGTTAAAAAGGAAGGCAGTCCTGACACCAGCTACAACACGGATGAACCATGGAAATATGCGGAGTGAGATGAGCTGGTCACAAAAGGACAAAGGCCGCAAGATGCCACTTACATGAGGTCCCCAGGGGAGTCAGATTCATAGAGACAGAGAGCAGAAGGGTGGGGGCCGGGGGCTGGGGAAGGGCATGCGATGTTGCTGGTGAATGGGGACAGCATGTCAGTTCTGCAGGATGGAGAAGATCTGTTTCACAACAATAGGACTATACTTCACACAGCTAAACTGTACAAAAAATGGGTAAGATGGAAATTTTTGTTATGTGTGCTTTACCACAATAAAAAAAGGAGGGGGATTGCTTCAGATGGTAAATGTTGGGGGGATTTTAGCACATTTAACCTTTTTCAAATGGGAAGGACCCAGATGACATGACAGGTCAACTCACTCACCTGGGCAGGTAAGATGACGTAGCCGTTCTCCTCCAGGACCTCCTGCACGGCGTCATTAAAATCCGGGTAGCGGACGCGTGGGCAGTCGAGGCCAGGAAACAGGTCGGAAATCAAGCCAAGGAAAAGAGGGACGTCCTCGAAGACGAACTTGGGCAGATTCATGTCTCGAAGGGCCCTCATCAACACCACATCCTGGACAGAACAGAAGAGACGTCTTCAGAGATATTTTCCCAAAGTCCTGGGGAAATCTAGAAATCCTCTTATGAAATATAAAATGAAATCTTATATAAAATATAAGACAAAGAGCATTGCAAGTACAGTCGCTGGAGAAACAGGGGAGCTTGTTGCCCACAGAGCAGCACTGGCTGAGGCCTTCTTTGGAGTAAGTCCCGTGTTTTTATGGCAAAGCAGGAAAAAAAAAATACCCAAAGCTATGCTCGTGTCTTCTTGAGAACGGGGCTGATCCCTACCCCTCCGCTCCACCTTCTCGCAAACATGTATTACTATTACCACTGAAGCATCAGAAACTGGTGCTGTGAAGACCTTGAACTTGACCTATGGTAGTTAAATTAGGGGAAAACCCATAATAATAAATAATAAGAGACCTAATTAAGGCCAGCAACCAAAAGAAGCGACAGCGAAGACTAAAGCTTTCCAGCGGGGACAGTACTGCAGCCCATAATCTGCCCCGCGTTTGTTCGGTGCCCGTGGACCAGATCAAGCCCCCCGAGGATGCTGGCGTGCGTGGCCCCGTACCTCTCTAAGATCAGAAGAGCCTCTCTTCAGCTCTCCAGCCATTACCAACACGGACTTCAGGGCTCTCAGTCCAAAATCATAGTGATGTTGCTTGGAGAGCTGCTCCCGGGCCAGCTTATAAAGGACGGTCATCTTTTTGGCCAGGGTCTTTTGTGATCAAAGACAATGAGAAAGCAAAGAAAGAAAATGACCTCAAAGCAACAGGGCATCATTCAACAAAAGAAATGGGCACGAAGGTGTCCAAATGGAACTGTTCTATGAGCAAGCAGCCCTCGCCTCTCAGAGCAACACCTTAGGGTGGGGCCTTCGTTTTCAACTATGACAGATTAGGTACTAATTTCAGGGAATATAGGTCTTACCGAAATGTGAGGACTGTCTTTGAAGGCTGAGGAAGATCTTCGGTGGCGTAAAGAATAGAACCCATCTAACTTTTCAAATCCTAGTGATCACATTCTGAAGATACGCTTCCTGTTTATTTAGAGCTGAACATATTAAATCTTCTCCTGGCGCACATGAGTGGCTCAGTTGGTGAAGCGTCTGCCTTCGACCAGGTCCTGGGATCGAGCCCCACACTGGGCTCCCCACTCAGCGGGGAGACTGCTTCTCCCTCTCCCTCTGCCCCTCCCCCACAACTCGTGCTTGCTCATGCCCTGCACACACTCTCTCTCTCTTGCTGTCTCTCTCAAATAAATAAAATTTAAAAAAAGGCTTCTCTTATTACTTATTTTTCAAGATGAGTCAGCCACTCGTAGACTGCTGCCTCAAGAATTCAAGGCCTGCTACTCCCTAAGGACGGCGTGGGGACTAAGAACCAGGGATTCCAACACTGCTATTCAAAATCCAGACAATGTGTGAGCAGTAAGAGCCTTTAAAAAAAATGATCATAGAAAAGAAACCTCACAACCCTTTGTGTTGAAACTATTTGCTATTTTGTACATTTTTCAGAATCTTCTGGGAAAACACAGTGCAGACTTTTTCATACATATTTTAAAAGATGGAGATCATGTGCCTGCGTGTGTGTGTGTGTGTGTGTGTGTGTGTGTGTGTGTGTTTTAAAGCCACATATTCTCACAGTACGAGGCTGAGTGAAGGAAGCCCACCAAGGAGGGTTACATACACATGATTCCATGTAAAGAACATTCTCGAAGTGACCAACTGTCACGACAGAATGGCAGGTGGTTGCCAGGAGTCAGGGCTCGGGGGGGAGGGTGTGTTAGCAGGGGAGGGCAGGAAGGACTTTCTTTGTTGTGATGGCCCAGTTCTGCACCCTGATTGTGTGAACATGTGACAAAACGATCTAGAACTCTACACAGGCACCACCACAGAGAGAGAGAGGGTATAAAACTTGATGCAATCCAGAGAAAGCTTGTAGCTCAGCTAACGCCCTTATCGCTCCTACGACCTGCCTTGGGGGTGTAAGAAGTCATCATGGGGGGCTGCGGGAGGGGCAGGTGGAATTCTGCACTATTGTTGCCACTTCTTATGAATCAAATTATTCGAAAATAAGACTGACAATTTTTAAAAGAGACAGGAGTAGAGAGACAAAGCGAAAAAAGAAAAAAAATTTTTAAGCCACACAGAGTGCGACCTTCCCCATGCCCAGTCTGAGAGCCGAGCCTTGGCTGTGGGAGAGCCGGGCACTAACAAGGCCTCACCTTGGCCCAGAGGAAGCCCTCAGAGAAGAGCATGATCTCGCAGATCTGTTGCAGGTCGGGCACGATCACCACCACGGGCCTGAAGAGGGCCTTCACCGACTCGGGCAGCTCCGTGCGGCCCGCATAGCCTGGGTTCATGGTGATGAAGATGCCCATCCTCGAGTCCAGGGAGATCTCCTGCCCTTCAAACTGGAGGAGGATTGGAAAGGAAGAGGGTCACGAGGTCAGCAGGCCCACCACCAGCGAAAGGGGGCCGGGAGAGCCCCAGGCTGTTCGTCTGTATGGGTCTGAGGCAGAAGCCCCCCTTGGCTCCCTTCCATTTCCACGAGGTAAGCGTAGAGTCCTCGTGCTTATGACCCGGGTGTTCTAGGCGGCAAGCCTTCTGCACACACACCACCCCCCAACTCCGATCTGAATCCAGGGCCTGCGCACTTGAGACGTGGCTGGGGCTGGGAAGCAGCCTGGGATCGAGTCCCACATCGGGCTCCCTGCTCAGAGCGGAGCCTGCTTCTCCCTCTGCCTGCTGCTTCCCCTGCCTGTGCTCACTCTGACAAATAAATTCTTAAAAAAAAAAAAAAAAAAGCTTCTAGAAACCTGAATGCACTGCAGGTTCAATTTCCCTCCCTCAGAAGCAGTAAGCCCGGCCCTAAATTAGTTCAGAAGAACTACTTAAAAGAAAATGCATCTAAAGCCTTTATGGGAATCCTGAAAATGTTTAACGGGCTTGAGTTTACATAATCTCTTAACAGTGAGCTGCACTGAGGTCTGGGAGAAAAGCAGGTGCGACACCAGGGCCACGGAGGCACCGGCAAGCAAAGCCCCACCAGCCCAAGCCAAATCTGCACCCTGAACTTCTCGATGAGGCTCTGCAGGGCCTTGGAGAATATGTAGGAGTTTTCAGGCACAAAGGAAGGAAGGACAATTTCAGGCAGACAGGGACATGTGTGGTGTGACAGAGCCTGGTGTGTCTGGAAGGCGAGGGGCATAACAGTGACAGAATGCAGGGCACACACGATCACAGGGCAGAGGGGGAGCACCGGAGCACGTCAGGGTCCCAGGGGTCCCCAGGGCAGGGATGTGGCCCAGCCACTCTGGCCCCTTTTCTCAGAGAGCCCACTTCTGGGGGGTATCTAAAATTATGTAATAAGATCATGTTTCTCCAAATGCTGAGCCAGCCTCATCAGCTGTAACATAAAGCAGACTTACCGACTCAGTTCTACAGATATATCCTTGGATGGGCCGAGATCGGTGAATGCTCAAAAAATTTTCAAATCTGCCTTTACGTTTTGATAACCACCTTAAAAATCCTGCCAGTTTTAACCCCCTAACTTGATGAGATAGGAAGGCCAAATTTTCGGTGCCTGGGTGGCTCAGTGGGTTAAAGCCTCTGCTTTCGGCTCAGGATCAAGGCCCACATCGGGCTCTCTGCTCAGCAGGGAGCCTGCTTCCTTCTCTCTCTCTGCCTGCCTCTCTGCCTGTGATCTCTCTCTGTCAAATAAATAAATAAAACCTTTTTTTAAAAAAAAGGCCAAATTTTGTGATTGTGTGATAATATCTATCAAAAGACATTTTGATTGAATGGACCGTTAATCTTGAAGGTTGTTTTTCTCAAACTTGGCAAATGGCCAAGAATATTTGTCTTTCTTTAATGGGGCTCCATACATCACTTGAGAACACTGCCTTACCTGTCAATAGCTACTACTACTTCTGGGTCTAGAACTCGTTGAAGTTCTAGAATACTGTAGTCCCTAATTCTCAAAGAGGCTGATAATTTGGAGGGAACCCAACCATCTCGATTCAAAAACAAAAATCTGTTGAATCGTCATCTGAGGTTTCTGAAGTCACGAGGCAGAGCGCCCAGCCTGGAGAACGTGATCGGCGGAGGTTTCAGTCACGCTCACCTGGAACGTGGTTAACTGATGGATCAGAGCGTTTCGGATCGTCTGAATCTGAGACGAGATGACTGACAGCACAGAGGCATCGATTCGATTAAACTCATCAAAGCAACCCCAAGCCCCACACTGGGCGAGGCCAGAGAAAATCTTCCCGATGGCCTAGCATGAAAGGGGGAAAAAAAAATCTCAAGGGCAACTTTTATCTTGATGGGGCGCCTGGGTGGCTCAGTCGTTTAGAGTCTGCCTTCCGCTTGGGTCATGATCCCAGTGTCCCGGGATCGAGTCCCACATCGGGCTCCCTGCTCGGCGGGAAGCCTGCTTCGCCCTCTCTCACTCCCCCTGCTTGTGTTCCCTCTCTAGCTGTGTTTCCGTCAGATAAATAAAATCTTTAATTAAATCGCAAATAAATTGCCTCAATTAAACCAGATAGTGAACATCAGGTTGGCAGAGAGACAGCCAGCCAACTGCCCCACTAATGGATCTTTCTGGCAAGACTTTACAAATTAAGGATTTTCATGGAAAACTCCAGAGCGCTAGCTTCTCTTGAAACACTGGAAAATGTAGCAGAACCGGGTCCATTTTCCCAAGTGGTACCGACTAACCGCAATTAGACCAGTGGCGCCCCCTGGGGCCGAAGCCGTGCCCTACCACCTGCCGCCGCCCTCACCTCGCTCCTCAGCGCCCTCTACTGTCTCCACCTGCTGCAGTCCTCATTCACAGTACCTAAGGGGCTTAGTTTGGGACCTTTGCTCTACGTGCCGCTACGCGTTTAAGTTCTGAGGCTGAGCGTGAAAGGTTTTTTTCTGCTCTATTCTTCCAGCTGTCTCCAGTAGAGTGTGTGTGCAGTGCTTCCCCCACATTCCGCGTTCAGCTCTCTGCCGTACCTTGTAATCCATGCCTTCCCCGCAGTTGGTCACGACACAGAGCAAGCCCAGGGCTTTGGCCAGATCCTTGGTGGTCTCGGTCTTGCCGGTACCAGCTGGGCCCGCAGGGGCCCCTCCCAGATACATGGACAGTGCCTGTTGATGAGCCAAATGCAAGACCTAGATTGTCTGCTGTGGGTTTTGATCTGTATCTTTTTGCTGTGATAAGCCACAATTAGGACTGTGATGGCTTTTCTGAGTTCTGTGAGCCCTTTCAGCAAATCATGAAACCTGAGGGTGATTTTTGGGGCCGCCTGAACCGGCAGCAGCCCTATCCCAGAAGGTGACAAGTAGGTCCCATTCCGAGTTGAGACTCATTTACAGATCTTGAACAGTCGTGTTCCTTGCTCCCGGCAATGGTTTCCTGGGGCTGCCCTAGGGAATGACCACCAAGCGGGGGCTGAAAACAGAAACGCATTTGTTCACAGCACTGAGGGCCAGGAGTCTGAAATCGAGCTGTTGATAGGGCTGCGCTCCCTCCAAAGCTTCGAGGGGGCTTCTTGGTTCTGGTGGCGGCCAGCATTCCTTGGCGTATGGCCACCTCACTCCAACCCCTGCCCCTGTCTTAACATCGCCTTTCCTGTCTCTCTCTCTGTCCTCTTCATTTCTCACAGGGACACCAGTCATCAGATTTGGGGACCCTAATCCAATATGTCCCCAACCCTTCCCTAATTAAATGGACAGAGACCCTATTTCCAAAGAAGGTCACGTCATGAGGTCCCAAGGGGACATGAATTGGGAGGGAGGGACACCGGTCAACGCAGTATGGTGTCTGCCGTCGCCCTGGTCGCGCTTCGAGAACAACCCAGAACCACGGGCCGCTGACAACCGCACGGTCCAGGAGGCCAGTCACCTGAGTGAGGGTCAGGTAAATCCGGTCCGTGAGCGGCGTGATGACCAGCCTGCCGTTCAGACCCATGTACTCATAGCCGTAGCCGAAGGTGCCCGTGCACTGACGGATGTTCAGCTCATCCGGTTCCCGGTCCCAGTAGAAGCGCAGCTGACTCTCCCACTCAAACTCCCGGGCCTCGAGAATGCTGGAAGAGGAGAGAAGGGGAGGCGGGAGAGGAGGGGAGAGAAACAGCGAGGCCAAGCCCCGTGGAGGACACACACCGGGACGCGCCGGGGCCCCCAGGCGTCCCTACCTGCCTCTTATGAAAGAATCAACTATGTCTCTGGCATGCACGTCAATGATGAGGACCGTGTTGTACTTCTTTCTGTCGTTTTTGCTCAAGGGCATGGTGATCCGAGTGACCAGCTCGTCAATCTGCTCGTGCATCTTCTTGCCATAGTGCTTCATGGCCTGCTTCTCCCCTTCCTGTATTTTGTGGAAGACGTCCTCCACCTCCCAGGTCCACCACACCTGGCACGCGGCCAGCACCACCATCCCCTGGTACAAGAGCATCCAGTCGACCCTAAAGGAGAAAGCACACCTGCTCGTGAGCTTTTTCCAGGGCCCGGCACCAGGGGACAATCCCCGTAAGAACGTATTTCTTTGATGTGGAATGGGCGAGGCCAAGCGAGGGCTCTGGGCAGGCAAGTGACAGTAACTCCTCCAGCCGGATAGGAAAACACCAGGCCGATGACACGCACACACGAGAAAGTTCGAGGTGACGATGTACAGAGAGGCTAGGTCCCTTTTAAAATATGCCCAGGCAGGTTTGCAGAGTGGCTTAATATTACGGGCATATGATAAGAATGTTTACATTTTTAAATTCCAACAAATTTCATCATCTCTGACCGCCCCACCCATTTACCTAGTTAGAGCTTCCTGGGGGTGAGCCACTGCTCTGTTCTCTCCCATGCACACCTGACCAAAGTCACAAACGCGTATGGGGAGAAGGGGATGTGGCACCCGACAATGCAAAGTCCTCCACACCTTGACTGTCCCATTTAAGAATTCTAAGAGGCAAGCCTCTAGGTCGGTGGATATAGTCTCACCCAATCTTTATAAAAACGGTATGGTATTCCAGGGCCTGAGACTGCTTACTGATGTCTGGTTTAGCTTCTTCAGTTTCTTCGCCCACACAAACAATACGCAATAAACGCCCTCTGCACCATTCGGCAATGTCCGCTGACATTCTCGGTTGTCCCAGCTCGGGGGAGGGGTGTTACTGGCATCAGACCCTGCTAAACACCCTCCAAGGCACTGCAGGCTGCCGCAGCAAAGCATGCTCCAACCTCAGGTGTCACAGGGCTGAGGTGGGCAAACCCTGCTCTCCGTCTAACCTGATGAGTCAGACCTGTTTCTAGGCTTGCAGAACAGAAACCCCAAAGCAAAACAACCAGGCCAAAGTAGAGTGCACTCTTTGGGTAGTTTATTTTAATAGAAATGGTTGAATTACTTTTAAAGGTTTGCAACATTTCCTACCCCATCGACAATGCACAGCACTGCCCTTCTCATCACATGCTCTCCCACACTGGGTATTATCACTCTTTTGATTTTTTTTTGCCAATCTGAAAAGGGGGGGGGGCGACAGTATCTCATTCTATGCTAATTTGAAGACCCCTCCCCATGACTAACAACAGCTCTCCTCTTTGCATATGTTTATTAGCCACCTGGATTTCCTCCACAGAGATATGAATTTCCAAAGCTGGTAAGTGCCTTGAAATACATTTAGGACAAGGTTTTGGTTTTTTGTTTTTGGTTTTGGTTTTTTGTGTTTTTTTTCTATTTACTTTAAAAATAATGGACCGAGAGCTATAAGTTCCAACCCAGGAAAAGTGACTGTGAATTACTAGTCTTTACCATGATGACACACAATTAATGGCAAAATAAATTTAAAAGGATATTTAAAACAATGAGAAGATTAGGCTTTGTCATCTTGTTTTAAAATCGTCTGGCTCCCCTAAAATCCTAAATAGTACTTACGGTTGTGATCACTGCACACTCGAAAGATATAACGAAGGTGATGAGGGGCCTGGGGAGTCAAAAATCAGGAGAGGCAGAAGCAAACTTGACCAGAGAAAATAAAGTGACTCAGGGCAGAGCTAAGAGCAACAGGATGTTATCTGGCAAATCGCAGGACACTAGATGCTTTCTGGGGCTGCATACCCTGGGGCCGTCTTCTCAGCGATGCTGCCTGTGTCTGCTCAAACAACCAGTATGTTCATTTCAACTACTCGCTGCTTCTGTTAGATACAACAGCTGCCCTGTGAACTGCAGGGGCATGTGGGGAGGAGAGGGGTGGTGCAGACACTTTGGGGAGCCTTCCCTTCCTCCCTTCTCCTACCGACCACACCCTGAGACACAGAGCAGTGCCAGGCAAAGCGGTGGTTATAATGGAGCTGAAACTAATGTCGGTATAAAATCCATCGGATCTGGGAGCATTAAGGAGACCTCAGAACACACAGGGATCGCTACTTCCGGAGGCTGGGGATTTATGGGTCTAGTTCAGCTTTGTAAGAGCATCAGGCAGAGTGATGAGCTCGGAGCAGGAGCTCAATCCAGGAGTGTAAGTGATAATGTGCCAGCCGCCTCCTACCAGTTCATGAGAGCTCATTGTCAAATATTCACGAATTTTGCAGGCTGATGTTCAAACCACTGACCATTATCCCACTTAGCTTTGAAAGCAGCTGTGGTGGGAGTATTTACACCATGAACACGGATAAACTCTCTAAATCAAAGTTATTCTTTTTCCTCCCTTTTTTTTTTTTTTAAAGATTTTATTTATTTGACAGAGAGAAACACAGCTAGAGAGGGAACACAAGCAGGGGGAGTGAGAGAGGGAGAAGCAGGCTTCCTGCCAAGCAGGGACCCTGATATGGGGCTTGATCCCGGGACTCTGGGATCATGACCTGAGCCGAAGGCAGTCGCTTAACCAACTGAGCCACCCAGGCGCCCCCTTTTTCTCCTTTTTTCAAAAAGTCAGCTCACCAGCACACCACTGAACAGACCTATATGTACCTGAATGCATAAGGATATCAGCCTATCCTTACAGAACCTAAGAAGATATGAGGATCACAACCCCACAAATATAATGCTATTCTCAAATAAGTTACTTAACTAGATGTTTTCCGTGCACAAAATCAAAAAGGCAGTATGTAAAATCAAAAGGACAGCATTCTTGAAACAAGAGTGGAGGTTTTATGTCTGCATAAAGGCCCTGCCGAACAGATTCCTGGGAATCGCAGCTGAATCTAACAGAACTCGTCATCCAAAGATGTTTGCTCCTGTACTGGAGCGTATGTTAAAGCCAGCCGTCCTCAAAGCGAGAAGCAGGCATGGCTCAGGCTCAGCTTGGTGCCTAGATGCTTCTCCAGCCACAAAAATCAAGGCATGATTGAAATTGTTAAATGTCTGAGAAACGGCTTTACTCCTTAACCCATACACAGATTAGCGCTCCCTGACCCCCCGTTTCTCCTGGGTCACCAGGTAGTGGTTGGTTCAGAATCCCCAGGAGAGGGGCTTATAAAATACACAACGCCCCCCCCCTCCCGGAGTATCCGATGGGACCCATTTGGGGGACAGCCCAGGCATTTGCATTTCTAACAAGCCTGGGGGGGGGGTCCCTAATGCTGCTGGCCCAGATGCCACCACCCTTTGAGAAGTCCTGAACTAGGTGATTCTTTAAAGACAGTGCAGGGACCAACTTGACTACTGCAAGGAAAGAAAACTTCACTCAGAACGGCACTTGATCTACTCCAAGCCCCGAGTATCGGTTCACCCATTAGGACTATTCACATGAGAAAGCGGCCCTACCTGCTTCTGTCTTCACAGTATCTAAAGATAGCCTCTTTGGTGATGAGCCGGTTGGTCCTCCGCATCTCATTCAGCACCGCCGTCATCCAGTCCTCCACGCGCCCCTCGGTCCGGATGACCTTGCGGAACTCCATGACCTCGCCTTCTGCGGAGATCATGGCCGATACCAGCTTCTCTCCGTTCTCCCCATCGTGAAACCTCAGCTGAGCAATGTTGTCATACATCTGCAACACAGCGGGACATCCGCCCTGTGCCACGGACCTCGGTCACCCGCGGGAGCCGCCAGCGCCCAACGGGCGCACGCCGGGCGTCCGCGTCCACCCCGCACTGGGCAAAGGTCTGGTTGGGGTGAAAAAGAAAGAAAGGAAAAGGAGGCAGGCTCTGTGCCACACCTGAGGTTCTAGGGCGTTCGTGGGTGGGGAGAAGCGTGTGGCCAGAGGAGACCCGAGCAGCCTGGTGACTCAACGCCGCGGGGCTGGGAAGCGCGATGTGTGCTGGGATTCTGCTCCCCCCGCCCGCCCCAGCCCATCTGGGCGACCTGGGGCCAGCGGCTGTTCCTCTCTCAGCCCAGAATAGACGTAAGTATGGCACTTCCAAGATGAGGTTGGAAAGATCAAATCGAACAACGTGCGACAGAGTCCGCAGACACACAAAATCCTTGCCACCTGCTGCCCATCGTCGCTGATATTGATCAGAAAGCTATTCAGAAAAACAAGTCTTTTGGGACCCAGGATATAAGACAAGCGCTCTGCGGGTCAGGGGGGAGAAGCGAAGACAACAGGCTTTAAAGGGTAAAACTAGAGGTTTGCAAAGATGGGCTGCCGGTAAAAGAGGTACTTCTAACACAATTTTCCTAAAACAGTCAAATATCTGTTTATGAAAGTGGAAATGAAAACAAAACTCACCTTTGACAAAGGAACACAGAGACCCCCCGAGGTGAATTGTAGCTCAAGAAGGAAATCAGCATTAACTAAAGGAAAAGTATGGAGTTCTGTACTCGAGCCCAAAAGCTTTGTTTGGAAGAAAGCAATCTTCTACCACACAGATTCAAAACCACAAATGATTCCGCCCCCAACGGGGGCACTAGGCAAGGTCAGGAGACAGTTTGGGCTGTTTTAACTGGAGAGCGAGGCCCCTGGCTTCTGGTGGGTAGAGGCCAGGGGCCTGCAGTGCCCTCCTGCCCCCAGTACACACATGCGCACACCCAGCCTCGTCCAGTGCAACGCCCTACACTGCCTCGGCTGGGAGCCCCTGCCCCAGGCTGATAGTAAATACAGAGCTTTGACCTGCTCATTGAAGATTCCTTCTGGCCGCGCTCTGGCTGGCTAGCACGAGACAGTTTTGTCTGTTGTTTCCTGCTGCTCAGTATTGTTCAAGATACACATACGTTTATGTCCAAGGATGCGAACGGGAAGGAATCTCAACCAACTCCTGATAGTGGCTGCCTCCTGAGAGGGGAGGGGGAGCGGTCCAGGGAGAGGGGGCAATGAGTGTGGCAACTTTGCGGCTTTGTTTCACAAAGAGGGAAGGAGGCAGAGAACCAAGGGAGAGAGGGAGGGAGGAAAGAGGAGAAGCAAGTAGGATTAACTGGCAACCAGTGGGTCGTCAGTCCACTCTGGGTGGTGGGGAAGGTCACTCAGCCAACATCGCGACACTCGCACCAAGTACTTTACAAATCCAGGCTCATTTAATCTTTTTTCTGTTTTTAAGACTTTATTCATTTGTTAGAGAGAGAGAACACAAGCAGGGAGAGCAGCAGGCAGAGGGAGAAGCAAGGCTCCCTGCTGAGCAGAGAGCCTGACATGGGACTCAATCCCAGGACCCAGAGATCCCTACCTGAGCCAAAGGCAGGTGCTTAACCGACTGAGCCACCCAGACGTCCCCACAAGCTCATTTAATCTAATAACTCCTCTCTCAGCCCAGAATAGACATAAGTAAGGCACTTCCAAGATGAAGCAGGTAACTCTTGGCATTATCTATTTACAGATAAGAAACCAATGCCCAAGGGCTCCTGGGTGGCTCCGTCGGTCAAGTGGCTGCCTTTGGCTTAGGTCATGGTCTCAGAGTCCTAGGATCAAGCCCCATGCCAGGCTCTCTGCTCAGCGGGGAGAGAGCCTCTCCCTCTGTGTGCTGGCTCTCTCTCAAATAAAGAAATAAAATCAAAGGGGGTGTGGTAGAAAGGAAGGGAGAGAGGGAGGGAGGAAGGCGGGAAGGAGGGAGAGAAGAAGAAAGAGGGAGGAAGGAAGGGAGGAAGAGAGGGAGGGAGGGAAGAAGGAAAGGAAGGAAGGAAGGAAGGAAGGAAGGAAGGAAGGAAGGAAGGAAGGAAGGAAGAAAAAAAAAGAGGCCCAGAGAAGTTAAGTAACTAGCCAAAAGTCACACAGCACATCTGTCTGGAGCCAGGATTGAACTCAGGCAACCTGGCTCCCTAGTCCACATGCTGAAGCCCCATCCGGTATCACCCTCTGCTTATTATAGTAATCTCTGTGTATTACTGTATTCCTTTTAGTTTCTCCAAAAAAATAATGTACTTAGACTTTAGAAAAAGAGCAGCAAATAACAGTGGAATCTTTGTATAGTTTCAGACTCAGCAGATTTCATCAGATTGAGGTTTCCCATCAGAGCCCGGCCGGGGACCCACCTTGATCATGTGCTCCTGGACGCAGAGTGGGTCGCTGCTCCCCAGGATGCTGAGCAGCTCGTCGTCAGAAATGAAGAAGAACCTGGGGAAAGCGTTTCTCTTGGAGTCTAAGTAGTCGTTCAAGCTCTTCTGGCATTTCTCGAGGCCCTCGCTGATGTGCTGCAAGTCGGCCAGGCGGTTGGGGGCCTCACAGCATCTCTTGATCACCGGGTCCTTCAAGGTCTCGCCCATGATCTGGATGAGGGTAAGAGGGGAAGCTCAGAACCCACACGTACCCGATCCACAGCCTTTCGGGTGCCAATGTGGCAGTAGGGTCCCTAGAATTTACTTATTTCTGACGTTAATGTTTTCCACCCTCGCACTGGAAGGTCAGCTGTCCGGGTAGTGATTTCTAATCTCTCTGGCTCACTGCCGAGCCCCCAGGGGGGCCAACGGAGCCTGCACCGGGAGGGCCTCAGTCACCCTTCGAGGGATGAATGACGCCGGAAGCTCCACTTTGGTCCTCGTGTGTCCTGGGGCCACCCGGCCAAGACTCTTCACAGTGGCACACAGAGGAGACGGTGACGGACGTGTCCCCGACATCCAGCGACAGGACACTGGGTCAGTCGTTAGCTGAAAGTGACCCTTCCCGTGTGGATTCATTGAGATACAGGCCAAAGATGATATTGTTTTAATGGTCACCCTGGTAAGAATGGTATTATCTTGTGGAGTATCTACTTATAATACTTATTTACGTGTTTACATAGGAACAAACAAATTCTGGAAAGACAGCTATTGACTTGTCAAAATGGCTTTCTGGGGTGTGAGATTATAGGTATTTTTTGTGTTGTTTTAAATATTTTCTTAATTCTTCTATAATAAATATCTGTTGTATGGGGGTTTTTTTATGTTTATAAAAAGCTTATGTGGGCGCCTGGGGGGGCTCAGTGGGTTAAAGCCTCTGCCTTCGGCTCAGGTCATGATCTCAGGGTCCTGGGATCGAGGCCCACGTCGGGCTCTCTTCTCAGCGGGGAGCCTGCTTCCTCCTCTCTCTCTGCCTCTCTGCCTACTTGTGATCTCTCTCTGTATCAAATAAGTAAATAAAATATTTTTTAAAAAAGCTTATGCAAACAAGTAAATAATATGAAGTCTAATGGGTAACAGAGACCCAAATGTGAGTAGGCCCCCCCTAACTAGAGCACCACAGAGCAGCAAAGATTCGGCTTCGAGGGTAGGGGGCTCTGCATTAAGACCCTCACCCCACTAATGGCTAGGGGCAGCGATGACAGGCACGACGCTTTCCGGGAAGGACTTTAAAACGGGCAATCCTCCTTCACGGGCAATTTACTCTCCACCAGTCTCTCATGAGCTATTCATCCTAAATGTGGAAAAGGGCAGGAGGCACAAGCCTGCACATTATCGATGAAAGCAAACAATTCCCCTTGGAACAAGATGTCTCACTACAACAACCAACTAAAGTAATGTCAAGCCACTTTATAAAGCCACCAGAATCTTTTCTCAGGTGTCAGAATACAAAATACATCTCTCATAATATTGAGAGAAAATTATACAAAACATCATTATCGTGTTTTTTAAACCCATGTGAACAAAAAAAAAAGACAAAAGAAATGTAAATCATACTAAGGTAGTCACATCATGGTGAGAGAACTCTGGAAGATATATTTTTTTTCTCTACCTTTCTATGTTTTCCAAGCTTTTTAAGCAAGTATTACTTTATAATGAAAATTCAATATAAAAAATGTCAGTGCAATGTGCCAGTGGCTTGAAACCAAACAGAAATTTTAACGGAACAGATCAAGGTCATATGTAATGATTTAAAAAATTCAGAATTAGGGGCACCTGGCTGGCTTGGTTGGACGACCATGTGACTTGATCTCAGGGGCGTGAGTTCAAGCCCCATGTTGGGTGTGGAGATAACTTAAAAAGAAACTTTAAAAAAAATTCAGAAACTACTTAATAGACAAAATACTATGTGCAGAAACATAAGCAGACGTATCTCAAATCACTGTCCTCTCACGACTGAAACAGAAGCCAGTCACTTGCCCTTTTAAATATTCTATCGATGTTGTCAAACTTCTTCGCCTCGTCGGGAAGTTGTGACCGGATATCTCCCCCGATGAAAATGCTTTCAAGATACATCCATTTTCTCTGAACCAACATCCAAATCTGGAAATGCACAACATGAACGTCAGCACCGGTGTGGAGGGCAAGCGCCCACCCCAACACGGGCCAGATGTGACCACCAGCTCAGGTCAGGAGTCTCCCCGGGCAAGATGGCAGAGCGGGGGCACACACTCCTTTCCAAACATACAAGACTGATGGAGAAAGCACGGCTAAATATTTGAAGACACAAAGCCCACACAAAAGCAAAAGACAACCCTCTGCACCAGCCCAGGACAGGGAAGAAGCTTCTAGTTGTAAGAAGCAGGAGTGGGAGCCCTGTTACCAAAAGGAACAAAAGACAGATCGTTAAAAAAAAAAAAAAAAAAAAAAAAAAGCCCAGACAGGGGCCTCTGGGTGGCTCAGTCAGTTGAGCGTCTGACTCTTGGTTTCAGCTCAGGATGGTGAGATCAGTCCCACATCAGGCTCTGTGCACAGAAGGGAATTTCCTTGAAGACTCTCTCTCTCCCTCTCCCTCCATCCCTTCCTTCCTCTCTAAAATAAATAAATAAACCTTCTTAAAAATAAATAAAATGGGGCTCTTGGGTGGCTCAGTCGTTCAGTGTCTGCCTTCGGCTCTGGTCATGATGCCAGGGTCCTGGAATTGAGCTCTCTGCTGGAATTGACCTCTCTCACTCCCCTTGCTTGTGTTCCCTCTTCGGCTATGTCTCCCTGTTACATAAATAAATAAAATCTTTAAATAAATAAATAAATAAATAAATAGATTTGCATTATGTGAATTTCATATCTATTAAAAATATTTTTAATGACAAAGAAAAATAAAACAGTGGTATATCCTACCTAACAAAAAGTAATGGGCCAAAACAAGCAAGCAAAGGAAGCCCATACTTGAGAGGGGTGAGGGCCTGGATGGCCTTCCCAGCCAGTGAACCAGGGCTGATAGTGTCTCAGCCAAATGCAAGTCTGTGGCCTAGTAAGGCACTTGCCCGTGGTCTGGGAAGGGAAAAAGACAGCCACGCATGAATGGTGAGATGAGCCGCGTCACTCAGACAGGTCGGCACTAGCATCTCCCACGAGAAGAAAGCCAAGGCACCTAGGGGCACCTGGGTGGCTCACTTGGTTGGACGACTGCCTTTGGCTCAGGTCATGATCCCGGAGACCCGGGATCGAGCCCCACATCGGGCTCCCTGCTCGGCGGGAAGCCTGCTTCTCCCTCTCTCACTCCCCCTGCTTGTGTTCCCTCTCTGGCTGTGTTTCTCTCTGTCAAATAAATAAATAGAATCTTAAAAAAAAAAAAGAAGAAGAAGAAAGCCAAGACACCTAATGTAACACGTTGTTCAGTGTTATCCACTGGGATAGGCTGACTTGAAGAAACTGCAGAAAAACCCTTAAAAAGCAAAGCCAGCACAGAAACTTTTTATGTAAGATCAGCTTTAAAAATAAATAAAATGGAAAAAATAATAAATAAAATAAAAAATAAAAAACTAAAATAAATAAACAAAAATAAATAGATCCCAAGAGAAAAACCCACTACAAGAAAAGACAATCTCTCTCTCCCTCTCTCTCTCTCTCTCTCTCTCTCTCACACACACACACACACACACACACACAGAAAGAGGAAAACTCGGGTCTGAGGAAAGAATAAATATGGAGAAATCTGAAAAGGGCTTTAAGTATGTTTAAATTCTTCCATGTGATCGAGGTGAACGTATCCTGACAAGAACAGGACAGTATTCAACAAGAACAGGGACATAAGAAAGAGACCCAATTAAGAATCAACGAAGTTAAAAATGCATTCACTGAAATAAAAACTCAGACTGACTCTTTTAATCATGCACTCACACACCCCAAAATAAATCAAGCCAGAAAAAGTATGTGGGAGGGTCATCAGGGTCTGAATACAGAATATTCTCATATGAAAGTGTTCTGTTTCTCTCACCTCAATGACCTCCCCTATGAGAGAAAGCGTCTTCTCCCATTTGTGAACAATCTGCAGAAAAGGCCCCACAAATCTGCTTCCCGAGATGCTTTGCAGGTTGAAGGTGTTGTCGTCAAGGCACTGGATGATGTCGTCGACAGACCCCAAGATGTAGCCTCGCTCCTGCGTGCCTTTGAAATACTTGACCACAGTAAACTTCATACTTTCCCACGTGTCCAGGATTTCCTTCACTGCCTGGTTAGGAAGATTAAAAAAAAAAAAAAAAAAGAGCAGTCTGGGCACAGATGTTGGAAAAAAAAACAGAACTCCAACAGAACTTCCTGACCTTGCCTTTGGTCAGAACCTGGGTCAGTTTTCTGTAAGCGGAGATTCCATCATGGGGACCCCAGTAAGCATGGTCCACACAGCATCACCTTCCGTCCTCAAGGCGCCCTAGCAAAGGAAGGATCGCTACCCACATTTTATAGAGATGCCAACGGGGCGCTCAGAGACGTGAAGCAGCTTGGTCCCCCAGCCCTGGAGGCAGCATCTAACTTTTCCTAGCCCGCCTCCCTGCACACCTCCGTGACCCTGCCCCCGTGTTTGCCGTTAAGCAAGGAAATCCGATTACGAAGGACTATGCCTATTAATGAGTGTATTTTCAAGACCCAGTTGTATCGATATTGATGCGTGTGCATCCTGTGTATGCGTGCCCGTGTGTACGGGCGTAGCCGGGAAGGCATGTGTATACCTGTTCGGGTGTGACTATACGTATGGTCTGTGTGCATGCCTGCGTCTACACACTTTTAAATATTAAAGGACACATCCTGAAATGTTGCTCGTTATGTTCAGGTGGTAGAATTATAAGTGCTTTATTTTCTCAGTTTTCTCCTACCAACATCCATTAATACATTTAATAAATACATGTAATAAATGCACTGGGAGTGAAACGTAACATAGAATAAGAAATTTGACCAAGGCAGAAATTGTATTTCTGAAGCAAGTAATTCCTTATTACTCAAACACAGTGAGTTCTATAACAAACGTTTTTCTCTTCGCATTGGGGGAAAAAAAAAGTCTCCAGGGGCACCTGGGTCGCTGGATCAGTGAAGTGTCTGCCACCGACTCAGGTCATGATCCCAGGATGCTGGGAAGGAGCCCCAGGTCAGCGGGGAGTCTGCTTCTCCCTCTTCCTCTGCCCCTTCCCACCGCTCGTGCGCGCTCTCTCTCTCTCATAAATATTTTAAAAACAATTATTCTCTGAAAGTAATTTAACACCGCACTTAATTACATTGAAAGTAAATAAAATAAAAATAAATCTTTCTTTCCTCAACTGTTGGAACTAAGAAACAGTCTTACTTTCTCGATAGCAACCTCCTTGAGAGCGGCCATTACGATCTCGTTGAGAACGTCCGTGTGGTTGTGAAGTTCCATAGCAAACATGTTTTCCAAGGTGAACGTCTCTGTCATCTCAAAAAACACACCCGTTTTTTCCATAAGCTCTTTCCAATGCCTGGAAATGCAAGCACATTGAAACCTTTGCGCTTCCTGGACTGAGTGATGAATTTAATTATTCCTGCTTACGGCACAGGACAAATCCCGTTATAAATGAGAACATCGTTGGACTCACCATCTCCAGAGTTTTCCAAAATCCCACCAGCTTCTAGAATCAAACCCAGAAAACCACCTCTAGCAAGGTATGCTCTTAGATGGCTAGCTTAGATGGCTAGTCTTCACAACCATCCAAGAATATAGGCGGCTTTTAACTGTTTGAAACCTACTTCTGCCATGTAGCCTGTGGCCGAGGGATCGGGACCCCTGTGGGCTCACCCAGCCCGGCTGAGACCCTGGTGTAAGTCGTGAGCTGCAGTATATTTGGTCAATATCCACCACGCTGTTCCTTCTACTCCAGGCAGCGGGCTAGCTGTGGCAGGTGCACACGACCACAGCCAGGCTCCTGCCCGTAGGGACTCGGCCACCTACACACCTACACGTTAAATCATCACCAACTGCTCTGAGTGCCGAGAGAGAACCACGGAGTAGAGAGACAGCACGAAGGGGTCCTGTGGTAGACGGGAGGGTGAGGACAGGCCTCTGCGTGCAGAGTCACTCTGCCCCTGACCCAATCCAGCCTTCTTTTAAGCTTCACATTTGGCCTGTGGGTTGGCCTTTCTTAATGGTTCCGTTTATCTGGAATGCGGATAATAGAGCAGCTAAGGTCGGTGCTAGATCAGTTTCTAGAATGCCACATAACCAGCAGATAAGCAGTAAGCCCCAGATCACTGACTTTACTGTAGTAATCCACCCAAAAATGGGGCACCTGGGGGGCTCCATGGTGACCTCTGGTTCTTGATTTCAGCTTAGGTCATAATCTTGGGGTTGTAGGACCGAGCCCCTCGTCAGGCTCTGAGCTCAGCACGGAGTCCGCTTGAGGGCCTCTCTACCTCTGATCCACGTCCCCCTCACATGCTCTGTCTAAAATGAATAGATCTTTTTTAAAAAATACACACACACACACACACACACACACAAACCCACAGACCAGAAATGGTCAGAAGGGAGAATCTGCTATTCATCCTCCTCTATTCCCAGGCCTCGGCCAGAAGCTGATATGAAGTAGGGGTGTCATAGCCCAGATGGGGGGTGAGGGGGGACACAGGTGTCACCGCATGGATGACAGCAGGTCAGCAGAGAGAAGGGGATTCCCTTCTCAGTTTCCCTCCATGCCTTTGGTTACATCAATGAAAGTCTCAGCTCGGTGCTGCTGGGCCCTTAACCCCTCCTTACGGTCATTCACCCTTCATCCATCAGGGGTCGGCCTCCCGCTAAGCGACTGGCAACAGTTTTGAGCTAAATTTTCTACTGCTTTTATTTTTAAAACTGCCTCTATTTAAGGCAAAAACTTTCAGTTTCCAACTTACGGCAGTGACGTAAGTTTCTTCTTAGAACGTGTCAAGTAAAAAATAAAAAAAGAATGAACTGACAAGGAAAAAAAAATCAAGCAATGACAGTATAAATAAGTTTGGCTGCAATAGGACAAAATGGTGAGAAGTGACCTAAGTTTGGGAACTACTGGGTTATGGCGTCGAAAAACAGTGAACTTTAGCTAGAAAATGCTTTCTTGCTGAATGGAATGTCGTCATCCTCTGACACCATCCCACGACTCCCTGTCTACCCACCGCGAAATACGATGGAAGGGGAGAGGAACATGGCAGGGAGAGCATGATTCCCAAAGCTGTTGCTAATTCCTGTCCCCATGCAGACACATCCCGATGATCCCAAATGAGGAGGGAATCTCCATCCCACCCCCTGGACCGGCTATTCCATTGAATTACTAGTGACATCTGCTCTACCCAATATGGCGGCCACAAGTCACCTGGGCTGTGTGGCAAGTCCAAACTAAAGATGCTGTATGCAAAAAATACAAGCCAGTTTCAACGTATCTTTTTAAGAGGAGGATAAAATAACTTGTGAGAAATGTTTCGTAGTGATTGCATGTCAAAATGATAATGTTTTGTATAGATTGGGTCAGTTAAAATATATTACTAAAATTATTTTTTTACCTATTTACGTTTTCAAAGCACCTAATGGAAATATTTTAAATTACATCTCTGGGTCATGCATTTCTGCTGCGTAGCGTTGATCTAGACCCGCTTTTATTTTTTTTTTAACCTCAAATGAAGCAACCACAAATGCCCGTTTACATCTGGTAGGTTTTTTTCTTAGAAAAAAAAAAAAAAATAAGAGAATCCTTGTGCTTGGTACTTGTCTAGAAACTTCCCAAGAAAACAATTTTGTAGAAATCTGACCTGCATCTTTCGAGTTCTGCAGGGCTATTTTAACTTTGGGCTTTGTCATCAGATCTAAGCAAGGGTCTATTTTAGACAAAAGCTCCTCCCCCTTTCATAAGGGCTAACAGGACAAAACCAACCTGTCTCGCAGCGCTTCATTCTTCAAGTCAAGGAGTAAAGGAATCGAGTCTTTGAACGCCTTCATTTTTGCTTCTAAATGGTGGGCTACTGATAAGTTTCGGACCTGCCTGGGTAGCTTTCTGAGGGACTTGAGAAAACCTTCGATTCCTTCCTGGAGGAACTGAACATTCAGGTTGACCCAGAGGGTCTGAGACCATTCTTCTTTTGCAACCTGGAAACGGGTTGAGAAAACAGTCCCTCAACAAGGCCTCTCTGACCAGCGGGAGCCCGTACTCTATCATTGGTCATGCTCCCTTCTTCGCAAGCAGAAGCGCCCATCTATCCACCAAAACCTCAGATTCACAAAAAGAAATATTGATTACTGGCTCCAAAATACAATAAAAGAATTCCAGCTTTTTCAAGGTCCAGCCAAAATAATGCTATGTCTTGAGGAGGTGTGGAATCCAAAAATACATCTTCCTTTCCACAGGAGAAAAGCAAGAAGTATAAAATCAGTAACACGCATCTCTTAAATCATAGAGCCTCTTTGGTCCTAAAGCATGTATTTCATTCAGGTGCTGTCATAATGTGCTTCTCTTTACCAATAAAATCAGCTAAGATTACAAAATACTTACAATTTGGATAATCCTGCCCGATTAGCATATGATCAGCATTTTGCGTAGAATTTCCTGAGATTTAACATATAAAGTACTATCTTACATAAAACTTACCATCTTGGGTAGTCTGCATTTGCAACCTCACATCAAGGCTTGATGGGGTTGCTTCACAAAATGTATTTAAGAGAAAATTGTGTTAATTGATGAAATACACACATAGTCATTTTTTTTTACTTAGATGTCAATGACATTAAGATATATTTATAATTTTTCATTTTTTTCTTCATCTTCTAAAAAGATTCAAAGCTCAAATACCTTTTTGGGTTCTTTTGAGATGACATTCACGAGCCATCAACTTTTCTTGGCAAAAATTTAACAAGAGATGAATCAGAAAGAAACTAAAAGTACTTCCTGGAGTTCCTATACCTAAACATACAACCTGTCCATCATTAAAGAGCCTTTCTTCTCTCCACCCTCCGTTCCCCTCCCTTCTCACTGATACGTTTGAAAACCTAAACTGTGGTTAAATCCACTCCTTGACATTTGTTCAGTGCTCAGCGCCTACACCCGGACAGCCAACCATGACGGCTGAGGATACTCAACCCCACTGACTGGCCTCAGTCTAAATGCAGGGCCCTAATGCTGCTTCCCCGTGGGGCCCAGCTGCCGCCCCATTCTTTCCCACACCTCACCCCAGCTTCATTATCTTCAACCAGCCGCACTACCACCACCTCCCTCCCCTGCTGCCGCCCATTGTCCTGCTGCTGATCTTGCTACACACGTCTCTGAAGCAATCAGAACAGACCGTTCAACATCTCCCACTGGAAGCACATCGGGGCATATGACCCTACTGCCTCCTTCCTGAGGCCACATGCCCACCCCACCCTTTCCCTCCAACTTAAGGACTCCAGACGTCACTCAAGCACTCTGATTCCTATCACCGTGTTTCCTCCTTCCCAGATCATTCCCATCACTAGACAATTCCCATTTTTATTTCTCCCATCTCAAAAAAGTTATCCTGACCCCACACCCCTTCCACCCCGCCGCTTCTCATTTCTCTGCTTCCCTTTGCAACAAAACACGTTGGGAAAGCTGTATAGATTCAGCACTTCTGGTCCCTCTCTTCCCATTCTCTTTTTTCATCTTTATTGAAGATTACCTGGCAAATGCAACTTGACATATTTAGATGCACAATTTGCCGAGTTCAGGAATGTGTGCACACTCATGAGATCACCGCAGTCAAGATCGTGAACTCCTTCACAGCTCTCAAAAGTCTCCTCCTGCCTTTCTGTAAACCCCATCCCACCCAGACACATTGCCTGCTTTCCACCATGATAAATTCATTGGCATGTTCTAGAATTGTATGCAGGTGGAATCAGGCAGGATGTGCTCTTTGGTATCTCAGCAAGATGACTTCGGGACCCATCCATGTTGTTGCCCTAGAACATCAATAGTTCAGTCCTTTCTACTACTTTCTTGCATTCCATGGGATGCACTGGCACGGTTTCCTTACCCCTTCACTCAGTGGGTAGCTGGGTTGTTTTGAGCAGTGAGCTATCGTGAATAAAGCTGCTGTGAACACTGATGTAAAGGCTTTGCAGGGACCTATTCTTTCTTTTCTTCGGAGTAAACACCTCAGACTCACTCTAATCAGGCTTCCTCAGCTACCAACCCATCCAAATGTTTCTTTCCCAGGTCACAGTGGCCGCCATGCTGTGAAATTCGGTGCCTATTCCACCCCCCCTTACCAGATCTGACTCAGCATGTGGGCAGTCAGACAGCCCCACCCACTGGAAAGCCTGTTTGCCCTTGGCTTCCAGGACATTCTACTCACCTGTTTGTCCTCCTACCACGAGGCCTCTCCTTGGTCTCCTTTCCTTTTGGGGGCATCTTCTCGTGGTATTTGATGTTGGAGTGTTCTGAGCTCAGCTCTTATCCTTCTCCTCCACAAACCCCACTCCCGGCGGTACCGGGCTAAAAAGTGCCCCCTCCCCCAGTACTCATGTCCCCCTGGAACCTCGGAATGGGACCCCGTCTGGCGATCAGGTCTTTGCAGACGGAATTCATTAAGAGGAGGAAATGCTGAAGTAGAACTGGCCGTAAACCCAATGACTGTCCCAGGAAAAAATGTGCTCCTGGTTCAGAGCCTCTCCAAATGCCACTCCCTGAGCTGCAACCTTCCTCCCTGGGGCCCCGCGGTGCTCTGTCTACTGTAATCCTGTTACACATCAGAGCAGCATGGCGATTTGTCTGCAGGTCAATGGGATGGTTAATTTTACGTGTGAACTTGACCAAACCACAGGTGCACAAGTGTTTGAGTTAAATGTCATTCCTGACTGTTTCCCGGGGTGTTTTGGGGTGACATTAACATTAGAATCAGTAGCCCAAGTAAAGCAGATTTCCCTCCCTGCTGAGGGTGGGCCTCATCCAATCCACTGAAGGACGCGAGAGAAAAAGACTTGAGTAAGAAAGGACTCTTTCTCTCTGCCTGATTGTCTTCAAGCTGGGACATCAGTCTTTTCCTGCCTCTGAGCTCAGACCTGAGCCAAAGCCACACTGTCAGCTCTCCTGGGTCTCCAGCTTGCCCACCTCACATCTTGAACTTCCAGTCTCCTTAACTATATGAGCCGATTCCTTTCAACAAAGCTATTTGGTGGGGCACCTGGCTGGCTCAGTTAATACAGCAAGCGACTCTTGATCTTGGGGTCATGCCTTTGAGCCCCACATTGGGCAGAGTCTACATTAGATAGATAGACAGACAGACAGACACATAATAGACAGAAAGATCTCTTTGGTGCCTACTGGTTCTGTTTTTGGGAGAACCAATCTCTCCTAGGGGCTCAAGAGGGCAGAAATGGAGTAGGCAAATGCAACTCCCACCCAGACCCTGCTCTCCAACCAGAACAGCGCTGGGCGCCACAGAGCAGAGTGAATAGATGATGAGAGGAGTAAATGAATGGCATGAATTTACATGGGCAACATATCCACAAGAGGGTATCCAAATGTCATGATAGTTGCTACTTTAATTTTTTTAAATTTTATTTATTTATTTGACAGAGAGAAACACAGCAAGAGAGGGAACGCAAGTAGGAAGAGTGAGAGAAGGAGAAGCAAGCTTCCCGCTGAGCGGGGAGCCTGATGTGGGGCTCGATCCAGGGACTCCGGGATCATGACCTGAGCCAAAGGCAATCGCTTAACCAACTGAGCCACCCAGGCGCCCCACTAGTTGCTACTTTAAAAAATATATATATATTGATTTATTTGGGAGAGAGAGAGACCACATGAGAGAGGGGCAGAGGGAGAGGGAGAAGCAGGCTCCCCACTGAGCTGGGTGTCTGATGCGGGGCTCACTCGCAGGACCCTATGATCACAACCTGAGCAGAACGCAGACACTTAACCAACTGAGCCACCTAGGGGCCCCAACAGCTATTACTTTTAATTTCCATTTCCAACTGAATGGTTCTCCACTCCTTACCCAAGCCCCAAACACCAAAGGGAATGTTCTTTTTTATTATTGTGTTAAAATACACATGACGTGGGCGCCTGGGTGGCTCAGTTGGTTAAGCGATTGCCTTTGGCTCAGGTCATGATCCCGGAGACCCGGGATCGAGTCCCACATCGGGCTCCCTGCTCGGCGGGAAGCCTGCTTCTCCCTCTCTCACTCCCCCTGCTTGTGTTCCCTCTCTGGCTGTGTTTCTCTCTGTCAAATAAATAAAAAATCCTTAAAAAAAAATTAAAAAAAAAATACACATGACGTTTACCATTTTAGCACTTTCACATGTACGATTCAGTGATATCAAGTACACTCACTATGTTGCTCAATCATCACTACCCATCTAGTTCCACGACTTTCTCCCCAAATGCAAACCCTGGATCCATGGGTAATCAGTCCCCATCACTTCTTCCCGAGAGCCAGAGTGAGAGCTTCTACAATATGGCCCCAGGCTCCTTACCGTGGTGGTCATAATCCACTGGGCCAAATTCGTCCTCACACTGCCTTCAGAGGGACAGCGTGTGTGGCTGGACACTAACCTTTAGTCCTTCATAGAGCTCGTAAATGGTGCTCAGCCCGTTCATTTCCTTCTGCACTTTGAGCAGCTCTGGGTACATTGTAATTGGAAGATCAAACAGTTTCTCAGCATTAGCCAACTCCTGGCGGTTCTTTTCATGTCTCACGAGCTCTTTTTCAAAAGAGGCTAAAAGTTCTATTCCTGTTGAGTAAGTAAACACATAGATCAATGAGTGCATAGAAATGCAAGGTATACAAAATTGAGTAAGGAACCACGGGCAACGTACTTAAACTATTCTTCGACCCACAGAAGCCGTCTGGAAAGACACATTTGGAGTTACCACAACTTTAGCCCTCTGTCATTCCAACAGAAACCAGAGGGCCGGTACATGTGTGAAATTCTCCAGTTAGAAAATTCTGTCTCGGGCGCCTGGGTGGCTCAGTGGGTTAAAGCCTCTGCCTTCAGCTCAGGTCATGATCTCCCAGGGTCCTGGGATCGAGGCCCGCATCGGGTTCTCTGCTCAGCGGGGAGCCTGCTTCCTCCTCTCTCTCTGCCTGCCTCTCTGCCTACCTGTGATCTCTCTCTCTCTGTCAAATAAATAAAATGTCTAAAAAAAATTCTGTCTCCTTCACATTTATCCAAGTGGGCTCACCTGGGCTGCACCTGAGAGTCCCCGTGGGAGCTTTAGAAAGCTTGACATCTAGACCACCTTCCAGAACAATGGAACCAGACAATTAAGATCTGGGTCCCAGGCATCCATGGGCTTTTGGGGGGTCCTCAAGTGAACCCAGTGTGCGGGCAACGTCAAAGACCAGCGCTCCATTCCATCATCCCATGAAATCCGTAAGCGAGCCATACTCAAGTGCCTCAGTAAGCCCGACAAGAATGTTCTTACCTTTATCAAGGTCGTCTCCTACAGAAGCAGGGCCCTCATGATAAAAACGTTTTGCAAAATCCTCTATCTGCTGTCTGAAGTTTGATATTTCACCTCGAGTAATCTGAGGACAGAAATGCACTAATTTATCCCAATGGACATCTGTCGGTACCTTTACTGAGAAAGTAGAAAATGCAAAAAGTACCTCTGTGAAAGTTCTCTTGATGCCCTCAAGAGTATGCTCCACATTCAAGGAGTCATTAAACAGATTTGACCACATGTTTTCAATGTTGTTAACCAGTTCTTTCTCTGCATCAGAAGGCTAATAAAAAAATTAAAAAAAAAAAAACAGAACAAAAAATAAATGGTCTGAAATTTGGAACTGAAATTCTGGTCAAAGCTATTCCCCGGGGCACCTGGGTGGCTCAGTTGGTTAAGCGACTGCCTTCGGCTCAGGTCATGATCCCGGAGACCCAAGATCAAGTCCCACGTTGGGCTCCCTGCTCGGGGGGAAACCTGCTTCTCCCTCTCTCACTCCCCTTGCTTGTGTTCCCTCTCTGGCTGTGTTTCTCTCTGTCAAATAAATAAAATCTTAAAAAAAAAAACAAAAACAAAAAGCTACTTCCCAAGAATTTCTGCTTCTGATAATAGCAGGCTAGGTCATTGGAACCCATGAGAAAACTGCTTTAATTAGAAACAAATATTTATAATGCAAATAAAATCAGGATAAAATCACATTTAAAAATAAGTAAATAATACAGAGAGACAACCTAGAGAGAGGAGCCCTTCATAAACTAAAACCCAGCTTTGAATCAACACAATCTCTAATTACAAGGCTATCTTGGCTTGCTGTGCATCCAGCAGTGCCGCCTGTCAGAAGCAAAAACACATCTCCTCTGATGAAATACAATGTCTGGAGCCTCCAATTCTCCCTACAAATTTGTTATGTATAGTGTCCAGAACTCAATCATAAATAACAGGTAGTTAAGGAGCAAAATGACTTGAAGGAAACCAAGAGACACACAGGCAATAAAAGCAGACCCTAATGGAGTCCTAAGACAGAATTTCAAATAATTTTACTTAGCAGAGGAAAGCAAAGACACCATTGAGAACTTTTCTTTTAATTAGAAAAATACAAGTTTTGCATATTGTGCATTTTTCTGATGAGAAGATCTCTAGGTTTTCAGGGTACTGCTCAGTGAAAGTGTTCGAAGCAGTCAAGCAACATAAATGCTGACATACAAGTCTTCCGCAAACGTAGACTTATAATGGTTATTTGCTGCTTCTTTCTAGTTTGTTTTTCCAGGTGCTTCTTTTTGAGTGTCTATGACGTACAGCCTAAAAAAATTTGCATGCAGTTTCAGAGATGTCAGACCCCCTAAAACTCCCCCATGGACTTCTAAAGGTCCTTGAAACCACCCTAAATGACCCCAAAGACAATTGAATTATTATCCTCTACCTACCTCTTTTATCATCTTATCCCTCTCCGTCTCTCTCTGACTCTCCCTCCTTCACTTTTTATCATTTTCTCAAAAGCCTTTTATTTATTAAAGGAAGTTAACATGAAAGAAAAAAAAAACAAGGGGGAGAATTGACAGGGTGTGCAGTTACAGATATACGAAAAATACTATTTGAGCCATGCAACATCAAGAAATAATCTGTTTTCATTATTCTAAATAACTGTGGGGTTGCTTTACATTTGAATGTTATTAAAGTCATATTTGAGAAGCATTTCTTTTTTTTAAGATTTTATTTATTTGACAAAGAGAAACACGATGAGAGAAGGAACACAAGCAGGGGGAGTGAGAGAGGAAACCTGATGCGGGGCTCCATCCCAGGTCTCCGGGATCATGACCTGAGCTGAAGGCAGTCGCTTAACCAACTGAGCCACCCAGGCGCCCCTGAGAAGCATTTCTGAGAAGGGTCTTAGAACTCAACCCTGTTGTAAAATGTTTAAGAATATCATTCACTCACAAAGATATCATACATGGCCATGGTGCGGTATCGCTCCTGGACATCCCTGTACCTCAGTTCCATGACCAGAGATTTACTTCTAATTTCTGCAATGGTTCCAAGGACAAACTTGAGATCTTCAAGGGTGTTGGGGCTCTTCTTCAGGTTCTTGGCCAGGCTCTAGAAAAGAAAGGTCGAAAGATAGTAAATAAACCTAGAAAAAACTGTCCCAAGGGAAGACCCAACTTTCATGAGAAGCAGTTGCCTTAAGCCCAATGATCTGCTACCTCCATCTCTTCGTGGAGATTATAGAGCTCCTCCTTTGCTGACTCATTGAGAAGCCTTCCAAGCGAGGTCACCCAGGACTTGGCATTTTCCTGCACCGTGTTTGCCAGAGGCCCTAGCTGGAGCCTGATGCAGTGCTCATCCTTGATTAAAGGGTGCCGCGGGACGTCATCGGCTATCTTGGAATAGAACAGCAACTTTTCATCAAACGCCACACAAGGCGGTTTCTTGGCGGCGAACTTCTCCATCACAATGGCTTTGTCCAATTTCCACAGAGGTCGATACCTCTTCCACTTCTGGAGGTACTTCATAAGGCTAATCAGGAGCCTGTGGACATTCTGGGGGATCATAACAGCTTGCTCAATTATCTGAGGGTTCAGGGAAATATCATTGTAAAAGCTGATGATAACAAGTTCTTCTTCCTCCCCCTTCTGAGGGGGGCATTCTATACAGCTGCCATTCATCCATCGGACAAAATGCTGGCAAAAGAAGAATCAGGGAGAAAGCACATCGATATTTATCTTGCTTCCCATGTATATATTCATATACAGGAATAAGTCTTGCTAATAATGGAAATCACTTCATTATTTTTACCCCTTCACATTTTTACAGTGGTTAAAAAAAAAACACATGGCATGGAATTCGCCACTTTAGCCATATAAAATGTTTATGATTCGGTTACACTAAGTACATTCATAATGCTGTACAACCCTCATGATGACCTCATTCTAGAAGTTTCTCGTTACCACTAAACTACCTATTAGTAGTTACTCCCATTTCTCCCATTCTCCAGCCCCTGGCAACCACTACTTTCTGCCTCTAGGAGTCTGACTTTTTTTATTTAGATTTTAGTTGACATAGAGTGCAATATTGGCTTCGCTATGGGATGGGAGAAGATGTTTGCAAATGACGTATCTAATAAAAGGCCAGTATCCAAAATCCATAAAGAACTTATCAAACTCAATATCCAAAAACAAATAACCCAGTTAAGAAAAGGTCAGAAGACATGAACAAAGAAAACATCGACATGGCCAACAGACACATGAAAAGATGCTCAACATCAGTCCTCGTAAGGGAACTGCCAATCCAAACCACAATGAGATATCACCTCAAACCTGTCAGAATGGCTAAAATCAACAACACAAAAAACAACAGGTGTTGGCGAGGATGCAGAAAAAGGGAAACCCTCATGCACTGTTGGTGGGAAGGCAAACTGGTGCAGACACTCTGGAGAACAGTATGGAGGCTCCTCAAAAAGTTAGAACTTGAACTACCCCACAATCAGCAATTGTGGTATTTACCCAAAGGATACAAAAATACAGATTCAAAGGGGTGCCTCCATCCCAATGTTTACAGAAGCATTACCAACATTAGCCAAACTATGGAGAAAGCCCAAATGTCTACCACTGATGAATGGATAAAGATGATGTGGTATATATGTACCATGGAATATTACTCAGCCATCAAAAAGAATAAAATCTTGCCATTTTCAATGACACGGGGGGAGCTAAAACGTATAATGCTAACCAAAATAAGTCAGAGAGAAATACCATAATTCACTCCTATGTGGAAGTGAAAACACAAAACAGATGAACATATAGGAAGTGGGAGGGAAAGGAGAGAAACAAACCATAAGATACTCTTCATGACAGGGAACAAACTGAGGGTTGATGGAGGGAGGTGAGTGGGGGATGGGCTAGATAGGGGATGGGCATTAAGGAGGCACCTACTGTGAGGAGCACTGGCTGTTGTATGTAAGTGACGAATCACTAAATTCTACTCCTGAAATCACTTTATTATTAATTGTTCTGGGTGGCAAAGGTGACCACAATCCTTTGTTCTCTCATCGAGGGATGAGTCTACTGGCAAAGCTCTATCATGGGAGGGTCTATCTTCCTGCCTGCCCTAGCCTGTGACTTAACCTGACCAGAGGAGAGGGGCAGACATGGTCTCGTGCAAGCTGTGGCCTGGCTGCTACCCTCCTCGTGCTCTCAAAGCCTCGCAACCAGATGAATGCATGAGAGCTAGCTTAGCAGTCGAGGGCAAGCCGCACGCGTGAGAACCATAGCGCTCCAGCCAAGAGCGAGCCGGTCCTCAGACACGTGACTGAGCACAGCCAGGACCAGAAGAACCGCACAGCAGAACCCCGCCCACAGAACCAAGAGCAAAGAAATTCACGGTTACCGTTTTAAGCCAGTGAGACTTAAAGTGACTTATTATGAAAAAAAAAAAAAAGAGCTAACTTTTAAACACAATAGCCATTCACTTCCTGAACATCAGTTTCTATATTATAGATGGAGATACATAAAGTCAGGAGAATGGACGCCCCAGGGGCCCAGAACAATCTGTGAATTTGACAACCCCTTTGCCACACAATCGAGATTCCCTCTGCCTTGGGCGCCTGGGTGGTTCAGTTGGTTAAGCATCTGATTTCAGCTCAGGTCATGGTCCCAGAGTGCTGGGATCAAGTCCCATGTCAGGCTCCCTGCTCAGCGGGGAGTCGGCTTCTCCCTCTGCCCTCTCCCCCAGCCCCAGCTCATGCTCTCTCAAACAAATAAAATCTTTAACCAAAAGAAAGATCCCCTCTTCCTTTAATAAAGTGTGGTTCATAATAAAGCACAGGTGTGTTACACATAACTCCTTGCTGTCCATAAAGTGGGAAGAATATGAAGTACCAATCGGACTGGCACTCCCAGGCAATGTTCATTTGGAGAACTGACAAGCACGATGCTAAGCGCTCTGCATGCGTTACAAAACGTAATCCCAATGACAGTTCTAGAATGCAGACTGCATCATCCTCTCCACTTAATAAAGAGGTCGCTATGCTCCCAAAAACTTTTGCTTATTTTGCTTTCAGTCATGAAATGGGAACCCTGAAGCTCAAAGCAGGGGTGTAATTAAGCCTCCTTGGGGTGGAGCACAGTGGAACATGACAGGTAGCAACAGGGATCAGAAAGGCAGGCGGGTGGGACACCTGGATGGCTCAGTCGGTTGAGCATCCAACTCTTGATTTCCACCCCAATCGTGATCTTGGAGTCATGAGATCAAGTTCAGCAGGGAGGCTGCTTAGGATTCACTCTCTCCCCCTCTGCCCTTTCCTCTGCTCACACACATGCTCTGTGTCTCTCTAAAAATAAATAAATCTTAAAAAGGGGGCGGTCAGGCAGGCAGATGCTAGATTAAGACCATGGTAAGGAGTTCAGATGATGTTCTAATACAATGTGAAGTCATCAGGGGTTTTTGTAGAAGAGATCTGACATGAAATGACGCATGTTTTAAAAAATGAGAACTCTGGCCCTCCTTCCCTGTGGTGGAGAACAGATTGTGGAAGGTTCTGTAGCCGTCCAAGTGTGGAATAATGCCCAGGAGTCAACCAGGCCTCCCAGGGGCAGGATGTGGGTGGGTGGAAAGAAACAGAGGAACCCAGTCTCGCTCCTAGGTTTCTGACTCATGCAACTGGGTTGACGATCATGCCAGTTCCTGCAGTAGGAAAACCTGGGACAGGATCAGGTTGCAGGATGGAAAGTCAAGAATTCCACCTTGGACATGCCAAGACTCAGGTTGGAGGGGACTCATCCAAGGTGCAGGTGACTCGAAGAGCACAATGTGTAGCAAGAGAGGTCTGGGCTGGGGGCAAATGTGGGTGGTCATCTCCAGAGGGATCCCGTTAAGTCATGGGACCAATCATGATTGCATGGAGAGGAGAGAAAAGAGCTGAGATCAAGCCAGAGTGGGCCGCTCTGAGCTCTAGAGGTCTAGAGGAAGAGCCAGGAAGAAGTGCAACTGTGTGGACAAGGAGCAGAGCAGAGCCTGTGTTTGCCATGGCCTTGGCAACTCACTTCCCAAAGCGTGCGGGCCAGCCATCAGTGGCGACGAGCCCCCTGTGCACCCACACAGGCATGTCCGCCCTTACCTTGCTGATCTCCACACAATTTCGGACACAGTGGACACACATTTTGTCGATCTCATTCGCATTGGGATGCAAGATGATCTCGGGAGCCGTCAGGATGGTATCCGTTTGAAACAAAGGAACGTTTCCAAGGATTAGAGAATTAAAAGACTGCAAGTTCCTAGGAGGGGTTAATAAGAGAGATCTGGGGCACCCTGGAGTGATGTACATCCAACACTCGGTGGAAAGAGCTCGCACAAAAGTCACAAGTGAAAACCCACCATGAGGAACACCGCATGCAGTGTCGTACTGGACAGCGCATGCTGAGCTCCCTTACGCACCCCCGTTTGGGACCACGTTTTTAAATAGCTCATTTCTACTTTTGGGAAGTGAGGATCTATGAGTTGGAAGACACTTAAATAACAGTGCTAACTTCCAGAAGCCGTGCCACCTGTCTCAGGAAAAATGGTCTTCACACCGGCTTTGTCTCCCCCCAGAGAGTCCCTCACTCTTGTAGCTTGCTCCTTGCCTTCAGGATGCAGCTCGAACGTGGCCTCTGGAGGCCTTTCTTGACCACCCAATTACCACAGTTGCTCCCTTTTCCCCCAGGAATACTACTCTGCCTTATTTCTTTCACAGAAATCATGTTGGTTATGTCTGGTTCTCTGTGTTTTGTATCTCTCCTATGAGGATGGAGAAGCTCCAGAAGGACAGGGGCCCTGGCTGGTCTGGTGCCTGGCACGTGTAGGCTCTAAGAAGCCTGTGAATAAATGAGTGGATGGGTGGATGGATGAGTGGATGGATGAGTGGATGGATGGATGGATGGAGGGATGGAGGGATGGAGGGAGGGAGGGAGGGAGGGATGGAGGGA
>PITA01004227.1:0-126481 GCA_004023965.1 Spilogale gracilis
AAAAGCAGAGCGGTGTGGCGCCCTGGGGAGGAGGGTCTGCCCGCGCCGGCCAAGGGCACTCTAGGGGTTGAGGTTCAGGCTGCCGTGGACCAGGAGTGGCAGAGGCTGTGGGTGGAGGCCAAGGACAGAAGTCAGGCTCCAGATGGCAGGGACATTTGACAGAGATTTCCCAGGGCGGCTGGGAGGCAGACGAGGAGCGATGGAGGGCGGAGGCAGGGGTGGGGGGCAGGGCTGGGGAGGCAGCAAGTACAGCACAGGGAAGCAAGATAAGACCGGGAGGCAGGGTCAGGGCTGGAGCCCAGCGTTGGGGACGGGGAGGCACCCCCCAGCACGCGTGCAGTCCTCACCGGCGGCCGCACAGACCACTTTGCCTGGAGCGACCTATGAACAGACCTCAGCGGTGGGCAAGGTCAGGGAGGCCACCCAGGGTCACGCGGCAGGGCAGAGCCAGCGGGCGCCCGAGCCCGGGATGGCCCCAGCCAGGCGGATCCCTCCCACCCCACGCCGCTTTCTGCACACCGCTGCCTCCTGGAGGTCGGCGTCCACCGCAAGTCCCAGGGCCAATGAGCCTCCCACCACGGAAGATCACAAGGGGCCTTGCCCCTTGCGCCCACTGTACAGATGGGCCAACAGAGGTGGGGAGAGGGCGGTGCCTTCATCCAGGGCTGCAGCTGGAGAGGCTGGACCCTGAAACCTCTCGCTGGCTGCTGGGCTGGGAACGGAGATGAGCAGACACCGGGGCGGGCCACTCCCTGGGGTCGCCTCGCGGTCTGCAGACCCCAGTCCTGGGTGACAGTACCCAGCAGACCCGCTCTACACTTGGCATACGACGCGGGAGCGAGGTGGAGGCTCTGGCTTTGGGAGCCCCACCGACCACACCTCCTGGCTGCAGGGACACCTACCATGGAGCTGCCTGAGGTCCAGGTGACAAGCCCGGACTGGGACCCTTTCATGTGCCCGATAGCACCTGAGCTAACCAGGCCACCTCCGAGCTGAGTCTAGCTCACAAAGGAGCCCTTTCAGCAGAATCCCAGGGGCTCAGGATGCGGGATGCAAAGAGGTCCCTAAGGAGAGAAACCCAACCCCGCAAGGAGGCAGCCACGGACATTCTCCAACTTTCCACGGAGCAGCAGGCAGGGAAGCAGACCAGGCGGGCAGGGGGCAAGGCCCCGTCCTGTTGAAACAGATAAAACGTGACTGGGGGCAGGGAGGGGGCACAGACACTGAGAAGCGGTGGGAAGAGGAAGCAGGGTCCCCTGCTGAGCAGCCTGGACCCCACTTCCCACTCCCTCACCGCAATCAGGCAATCAGGCCAGGGCCCGGGAGTCTGGAGGTTTCAATAGCTTTGGCCTTCCCCCTCCGGTGAGGGAGGGCCAGAGAATGTAAGCGCACTGTCTCTCCAATACACAGCGGGTGCTGACGAAAGCTGCCCATGCGAGGGGCGCCTGGGGGGCTCAGCTGGTTGAGCGACTGCCTTTGGCTCAGGTCATGATCCTGGAATCCCAGGATCGAGCCCCGCATCGGGCTCCCTGCTCGGCAGGAAACCTGCTTCTTCCTCTCACTCCCCCTGCTTGTGTTCCCTTTCTGGCTGTGCTTCTCTCTGTCAAGTAAATATAATCTTTTAAAAAAAAAAAGCTGCCCACGCAAGACAGGCTTGGTCCTCCCTGCAGCCCCTGCCCCTAAGGACACCCAAGAGTACAGGGATGGAGGCACACCGGCGGCCCTCTCCCAGGGGCTCAGGCAACCAGACGCGATGGGGAGGTGGGTGATGCCCAACCTCCTGCTCAGGCAGGGGACTGGACTGTTGGTTGGAAAACTAGCCAGAGGACCAGCTCCTGGTCTAGCTCCCACCCCACTTCTCAGGGGGCCCCTGCCAGATCTAAACCTCAGTTTCCCCATCAGTAATGGGATTTGACACACAGGGGCAGAGGCTAAGCAGGCCTCCTCTGATCCCCAGACTGGCTTTACTTGGCTTGATGTCAGGCCCCGTTGCTTCAAAGTGAATTAATCGACGTTTGAAAATGGGAAGCTTCAAGTCAAAGCGAAGAGGCCAGTTTCTTATAAAGTTAAAGGGACCCAAAGCCCTGATCCTGCGGAGGGCACCGGCCCCAGTCCCTACCCCTCCCTACTGTCTTAGGGGGTTCTGCATGCAATACAGGGGTGTGTCTCACCGGGTCTGAAGCTACATGGGCTCAGGCAGCAAACGGCATCTGTGGGAGCTTAGGGACCCCCAGTGCTGAGGTCCCCAACACCTTAACGCCATCCTGATTCAACCAGTAGAGGGGGACCCCTCCACAAACTCAGATGTGGGGGTGAGGGCCCCACCAGGCTGGAGGCCGTGATGCCAGCACGTGCCGACACCGAGCGGGCCCTGCTTGGCTCCAAGCCAACACACTCAAGCCAGGACCTGCCTCAAATTATAAAACAGATTCTTGCTTTTGTAAAAAGGTCCATTACCATAATGGCCCAAACGGCAGACCAGACCTCCTCCTACTGGAAACATACCTACTGGATTCCGTATGTGGACATGCCAAGTTCACGGACCCCTGGATGCGTGCTATCCGGGAACACGGGTTGTAGACCCCTAGGGCACAGCGCGCTTTACATACCAAGTCCTGAGAATTACCATCTGTTCCCTAGGCTGCACACCCAGGGCCAAAGGAATACGGGCTAACAAAGGTGAGACCCTGAAACCTCCAAGTTCTAAATGTACTTCCTCCTGGGCTCAACTACTCAAAGCCCTGGGTGCTATGCCCAGACATCAGTAAATGCCTCCCCCTACCCACCCTCCAAGAGATCCAACTACCCCGTGGCCAAAATGGGACCTTGCACAGAGCCCCTGGGGGAGCCCTGCCACAGCCCAGGCTGTCCCCTTCTCCTCTCTGCAGCAGCCCTCCATCAACGGCTGAGAAGCCGACCACCAGGACTAAGGAGCCCTTCGCTTCCAAAACACACATCCCTCCAAGGCTCCAACTGGGAAGCTGGAAGTTTCCCACAACCCAAGCAGGATGCTGAGGCCCAGAACCAGCTCTCACAGGCACCAGGCTTCGCCCTGGGGAACCACGAACCCAGCCCTACCTGCTCACGCCGTGAGAACCGGCCCAGTCTGCCTGGACACCCACCAGGGTGGGGGCAACAGACGCTCTGAGGACCAGGTGCTGCCTGCACGAAGGGCCTTCCTCCCCGCCTCGGGGGCCCAGGGTTTAGGGGTTGCAGAACAGATCCCGACCCCTGCTCCTAGATGTCAAAATTTATGCTTCAGGGGCGCCTGGGTGGCTCAGAGGGTTAAGCCTCTGCCTTCGACTCAGGTCATGATCTCAGGGTCCTGGGATCGAGGCCCGCATCGGGCTCTGTGCTTGGCAGGGAGCCTGCTTCCTCCTCTCTCTGCCTGCCTCTCTACCTACCTGTGATTTCTGTCAAATAAATAAAATCTTTAAAAAAGTTTTTTTATACTTCAGCTTTCTATTCCTAGAACCCATTCCTCCGGCCAGTCCCACGGTGTGCACACAGCCACTGGAGGGGGGGGGGGTTGCTCGCTGCATGTGTCCCAGACCCCCCACCAGCCACGGCACAGTCCGAGGGGCACCACAACACTAGAATATGGCTACTGTGTTAAAACGCACTGCCTGTGCCGGGGGGACGGGCATCGCGAGTGAGGAAGCCCTCCAGTCGGATAAAATCTTGGAAGACCTCGTAGGCAAAAACTGCTCGATGCAAACTCTACGTGCTCAGAAGTGAACGGCCCGAACGTCCAGCCGATTCAAACCGCAGACACTCAGCCTGTGCCTCCGATCCCCGGGGAGCTCAAGCAGGGCTGACCAGAGAGCCTCCCAAAGAGACCGTCTATCCCAACAGGGCCCAGCTGCCAAGGGGTGCAGGCATTCCACGGGGGCTGATCCGGGGACCAGGGGTGGTAGGGAGCGGTCACACAGCCCTCACACCTTCCCCCGGCTCCAAGGACACACTAGTCCCCGCTGAGAACTCGACCTTTACTTATTCAACTTTGTATCTTCCGGTCTAGTGAATCAGCAGTCCGACCCTCAGCACCGTCAGAAGGTTACAAAGACACAAAGATAAATGTACTTGGTGATTTCGCTACCAAGAAACAGCGATGGCAGGGCAGGCAGGCATGGACTCCCTGGAGGGCACCCTTTTCTCCTAGCTAATGGTAAAACGGGGATAATCCCTATCTCACAGTCAAGGCCCTCCTCAGGGCCTACACACTCCATATCCCAAGAAGGCATCAGCACGCCTCCCTCCCGTGGGCCAGAAGGCTCGCCGGCAGGTGTTCCAGGCTCTAGCCCAGCCCAGGAGAGAACACTGGGGGTCAGCATGAAGAAGGCCCCTGCCCACCTCCCCAAGACACCGGGTTCTACTCAGTCTGGCACACAGATTTTCCTCCGGGACGGCTTAACCTGTCCGATGTCCAAACCGCCCTGACCAAAAGTTCACCGATCGATTCCTTTTATTGCTGCCTGTGGCCACAGACCCACCTTCTGAGCACAGCAGGGGCCGCTGGGGGAGGGGCCCCAAGGTGGCTGAGAAGAGGGATTTCAAGAGGGGGGCGGGGGCAGCTCCAGAGACCAACGCTGGGTGGCATTGGAGGGTCAGTGTGGGCTCGGCCGGCATCAGCCCCTCCCACACCCAGCCCTGCAAGGTGCAAGTCAGGACACAGCCTTCTGGTTTTCATGAATTAAAACCCCAAGAATATTGGGGTCACCAAAAAGGGGGCGATGGGGTGTGTTTTCTTCAACAAACCCGCACCCATGAGCCATCTGCTCCAGGCACTGCTGTCCAGGAGAAAGCGTCTGACCTCCAACTGACATAGGTGCCCCTGTGCATCCCTCAGTTTTACAGGTGAGACCCAGAGGTAAAGCGCACAGGTCCACAGGGGTCGAGACGTGGCAGGAGAGGTCAGAGTGACAACAGATGCATGCTGGGGGCTTACCTCAAGCCCAGGGTTGTCAGACCTCTGGGCCACTGCACATTCAGGGGCAGGCATGGGGCATCAGTGCGGCCCCTGGTACAGACGGGACACAGGTGGAGGCAGCCCCACACGCCCCCTCCCCCGCCCCCTCGCAGAGCCACTACAACAGCCACTACAACGTGCCACTCCTCACACAGACGGCAAGTTCTCCAGCTGGAGGAACCGGTTCCAGGACTGGAAGGAAGGCTTGGCCAGAGCTCTAAACCGGCCCACAAGCCATCTATCCAAATGCAACTCGGCATTTGAAGACCCCCTTAGGAAAAGAGCACAAGGCTCTCGGGCGCCAGGTAAGAATTACGGTCAGGACCTCATCCCAGGTGAACACAGCACCCAGGGCCATCCAGCAACCCCACGACGACGGGGTCTCCATCACCTCCCCCAGTCAAGCGAGGGGTTCTGGCTCACTGGGTTGCCTCATCCAATTCTGGGGCAAAAGGGATAGACTGTGGTTTCCCGGGAATGACCCCAATTCTCCTTAAAAAGCATCAGTCCCCCCACCCCACGGGGAGAACTCCCTCACTCCCCCACCTGCAGAAGGCACTCCTAGCTCAGTTCTGATGGCATACTGCTGTCACCTGGGGTGAGGGAAGGGGTTGGGGGGCTTATAAAATACAGACATCTGGGTCCCTCTTCTAGAGACTGGGCCTAATTGGCCACAGGTCTGGAAGTTTTAAAGTTCCAAAGTGCAGCCAAGAGTGAGCTCACATACCTGAAGGCTTCTTGCGCCCCCCCCCCCACCTCCTTCAACGAAGTCACCTTCCAAAATTCCCGAATCCGACGGGATGCTCGAATCCCGAACCTGAAGCCTCGAGTTCAACCAGATCTCCTCTCTTGCACACATGCTTGGCCCCCACCCTCTCATCTGCAGCCCCCTGCCCTCCAGGCCTGCCCCCGCCCCCGCCAGCCGCTAGAGGCTCTTTCACTTCCCCTGGCCCCACAGTTGCTTCCCCTCAGCACTTGGGAACATGCTCAAGGCATGAAGAAGGGGAGGGCAGAAGGCCGGTCTCAGGGATCCCAAGGTGGGGGTGGCCGGAGCTGGCTGGAGAATCCCAGGTGGGTGGGCAGGGGCAGCCTGAGCAGACCCAGGGGCTGAGCACAGACGCCGCGGGGTGTGGTGTGGTCCCGCAATGCCGAGAGACCAGAGGCTGGTGCAGGGGAGAAGCTGCAGAGAGATTAAAAGGCCCCCCGGCGCGCGTTTTGGCAGGCGTGCAAAGGGCCGCCCTGGACACGCTCCTGTGTTATCTGTCCCTACACCTCCCAGCAGCGAGCGCTGGCTGGGTTCATAGGAGGCGCTCAATAAATTCTCATTGACAGGAACACTCTGCAACGTCACCTCCCGCCTGTGGCCTCGGCTGGGAGAAGGGCCAGCGTGGGGAAGTGCAGCCGGCAGCTCAGGGGCCCACACTGCACTCCCAGAGAGGGAGAAATGAAAGCAAGACGGTCTCCAGCAGCGGGCAAGCTGAAATGCCGCCTGCAACAAGAATCCCTGCAGGTTACAAACCAGCTCTCCCAACCCCCCCCGGGGGGGGGGCAGCGGCTTCACGCAGCCCTGTGGTTTGGAGGCTCCTTGTGTTGCCATAACGAAGATAATTAACATGCTACCACCCAACCCCAGCCCAGTGTGGACTTCGAGTAACCCAAGCTGGGAATTCCAAGCCTTCAGATGAGGCCAGGAAAAACCGGCCTTGCCGGCTGACTCCGCAAGCCCCTACGAGTCCCTGGGGCGAGAAGAGCAGTGGCGGCCAGGTCTTACTCACCGGCATTCTTCTGGAAAAGTAGGAGCCACCAGCACCCACCCCTCAGGTAGGGGCGCAGAGCACAGCGGCCCCTCCTTGTCCAGAGCAGGGGAGGCCACACCACCTGCCCAAGGGTCAAGGGCACTTAGGAACTGGAAGTGGGGGGCGGGACCACAGGGGAAGATTCAAGTTTGGAGGTGCAGGACTCAGGTCTGCCACGGAGTGGCGCTGTGTAGATTTTGCTCCAGCGCCCCCGTTGGGAGATGCTGGGGGGGGGGGTGCCTGCAGCCGCCTTCTGCTTTAAAAGCACAAGGCTCTATGGGATCTTCTCAGAGACAGGGAAGTTACTGGCAGCCAGACGACTGCCCCACGGTTTTGGAAAGCCCCCTGAAGCTTCCAGAGGGGCCCCTTCTCACTGTCAGCTCTGGTGCTGGCCGCCATGGCCCTCTGAGTCTCTGCCCACCCATTAGGGGACTTGGTTCTCAACCCAAGCCTGTAAGCTAGGATCACCTGGGCGGTGGTGGGGGGACTTCAATAATTCACTAGCCCAGGTCCAGGGACCCAGACGCTGTGGCTTCACTGGGTCTGGGGAGACCAGACCACTAGCCTTGTTAGAAAAGCAAGTGTCCTTGTCTGTAGAGCCCAGCCCCTTGTCTGTGACCTGGCTGGCAGCCCCAGCCCCGGGCCAGCTCCAAACTCACAGGCTCCCAAGGTTGACGGAAAGAAACCCTCCAAGTGTCAAAACACAGCCAGCCTTGGCGGCCCCACCTTCCCCCTTCCTTGCTGGGCTGTCTACCCCTGCTCTGGGACCAAGTGACTAAGACCAACCCAGTCCTGGCCATCAGGCGCCTCCCCACTCCCTTCACCCCGGGGTCAGGCCTGAGCTGATCTGGGCTGCTCAGATCAATACAGCTGCTTTGGCTTCCTCCGCCCAGGGCCCAGGCAGGCAGCCGCCGGGATGACACACAGCCGGCCAGTCGGAGCCTGCGCCCAGGGCCCCCTCACCTGTGGCGTGTCCCGGCTGAGTCAGGCGGCAGCCCGGGCCCCGGGTTCCGCCATCCCCGCGGGTGGGGAGGGGAGCTGTAAACACAGGGTGAGCAACTTTTACGTGCCAAGCTTAAGGAGCACTGAAGGAGCTCCAGACACAGGCTCATCACCAGGGGTCTCCCACCCTCTGCTCTCCAATCCCTTGGGGAAGAGGAGCCGATGGGCCAACCAGGCCAAGGACCCCACCAGGACCTTCTGGCCCACCATCCCCGCCTCCTAGCAATCCGCTTAGGCTGGGAGGTTTCCCACCCACAGTTCCAGTGCCTTCACAAAAGGAGTCCTTTTTTTCATCTGGTGGTCTTGCTTTTTGTTTCCAAACCCCAACCTATGTGGGCCCCAGGTAAGGTGCTACAGGGGTTAACAAGAGCTTAATGTATTTTAGAGGCACTTTGCAGACAAAGGCTAGTTTACAAAAGGACAGCCAAATCGGCTCCACTCCTGAGGGTAACCATCATCCAGCTGGGGGCAAGCAGGTGCTTCCCCTCCGAGCCCACCGCCCTGCAAACTTAGAGGGTCCTCTGGAAAGGGGCCCCCAGACCCACCCTGTTGGGTAGGGGAGGCCTCGAGGCATCTCTTCCCTCTCCAAACCGGAGAACCCCCTTCTCCCCAGGACCTGTGCCGGCAACCTCCACTGCACACTTCTAAGTGGTCCCGTCGTCCCCACCCGGTGCCGCGGAGGGCAAGCCCAACTCCCGCTCCGCCTCCAAGAAGGGAATTTAATTAGCCTGCTGGAGAGGCGGGCGGGCAGCCGAGGAGGTGTCTCTGGTGCTGCAATATAATTGAATTGGCTCCACTCGGTCGGGCCACTCGCCGCCCATCAGCGCGGCCGCGGGCCCGGGAGGGCTGGGGGCGGGGAGGCGCATCCAGGCGGAGCAGGAAGGGCTGGGGAGGGAAAAGGGCAGCGCGAGTGGGGGGCGGCGGATGCGATCACCCTCCCACCTCAGAGACTGGGGCAGCCATCTTCAGCTTGAGGAGAGGCAGGGGCACCAATCCAACGGGGGGGGGGGGGGGGCCGGGGGGAGAGGAGGGAGGAGAGAAGCGGCGGAGCCCGGGGCGCGCCCTTGGGAAGCAAGGCGTGGGGGTCGGAGACCCGGGAGCTCGCAGCCCCGCCCTCCCCGCGGTCTACCCCGCTGGGAGGGGAGGGGGAGGGGAGCAAGACAAAAAACCCTAGCCTCGCGGCCCCAGCCAGCGAGCTCCGCCGCGCAAGGCTCCCCCCCCCCCCCGCCCCAGCCGCCGTCAGCACCTGCCGCGGGGGTGCACGGCCGCCCCCTCGCTCCCGCCGCCGCCGCAAAGTTTTTGCCCAGGCTCCGGAGCGTCGACAGCTCGCCCAGAGGCCCCAGCTTCCCACTGCCCCTCTCCCCGGGCAGCACGCACTTTACACGCCCCTCGCTGGACGCGGCCACCGAGCCCGAGCCCCGCAGCGGCCTGTGTCCCCGCCCCGGGCCAGGCCGCCCCGCTGCGACCCGTGCGGGCGGGCGGCGGCGCGGGGTGGGGGGGCGGCCGGGGGCTTTGGTTGCCTGCCCGCCCGCTCGGCTCTTATCTCCGCTGGCACTCCGGGGGAAGTTGCCCGGGAGCCGTTGGCGGCCGCCCCCGCGGAACCCGCGAACTTGGAGGAGGCGGCGGCGCGGTGGGCGTGGGGGGGGGGACAAAGACCACCTCCCCCAGCCCCCGCCGGCGCGGCGCGCTCACCTTTCATGCCAGGGCCCCGCAGCTCCGCCTCGGCTGACACATGCTGGAGCCCCCGTCGCCCAGTGTTTGTCTAAACTGCTTATCTCACCCGGGGCTGCGCGGCGGCGGTGGCGGCGGCGACTCGGGCCCGCTGGGGAGGTGGAGCTTCCGGGGCTCCGGCCAAGAAACACCTGCTGCTGTCGCCGCCGCCGAGGACACACCCAAGCGCAACGCCGCCCACTCCCGGGCCACTGGCTCGCTCCCGGCTCCCTGACCTCAGCCAGCGGGAGGTGTCGGGTTTCAGCCGCAAACACACGCGCGCGCGCACGGACAGGCGCCCGGGTACAGCCGCGCGGGCACACGCCCCTCCCAGTTCGATCTGCCAGGTGAGCCGAGGACACCGGCAGGTAGGGGAAGTGTCACCCTCAAGTTCCTGGGGGCCCCTGGCTTGACTGCTCAGGGGTCCCAGATACAACGGTGTCCACGACCGGCCACTTAATTCCAGAAGTAAGGAGCAGTGGCTTCCAACACGAACGCCACGCGAACAGAGCTCTTTAAGGTCTCGTGACAGCTGCGTCCCAAGTGCCTACAACAGTATCTGACCCAAAGAAGGCCCCATAAAGAGTGGATAAACTCACATGTTCTAGAGGCCTTTGGGAGGATAACTTTTTTGGGAGCCGGTGTGCGTGTTAGTGGCGGCACTGGGGGGAACACAAGATGGGCTGTGTCCATTTATCCTCCCTACCCCACCGCACAAGATTCAGGACCTTACTGTCCCAACTTAAAAGGGCCCAACGTTCAAATCTCGAGCCTCTGCGCCTTCCAAAATTCTAGGAACTACCCCCTCCCGATGTCCTAAGTAACTTTTGGGAAGGCCACAAGCGGGGGGCAGGGGGATAGTTCTTTAAAGAACCCACGTCTCAGGGGCGCCTGGGTGGCTCAGTTGGTTAAGCCACTGCCTTCGGCTCAGGTCATGATCCCGGAGACCGGGGATCGAGTCCCACATCGAGCTCCCTGCTTGGCGGGAAGCCTGCTTCTCCCTCTCTCACTCCCCCTGCTTGTGTTCCCTCTCTGGCTGTGTTTCTCTCTGTCAAATAAATAAATAAAATCTTAAAAAAAAAAAAAAAAAAAGAACCCACGTCTCGGAGGCTGGAAGAGTCCACGGAGGCGCCGCTCCACCAGGGGGATCATTAAGTAGCTGGGGCTGCGGTCAGAGGCGAGGCCGCCCGCCTCCAGAAACTGGCACGACCCACTGGGCCTCCGGCCCCAGCGCAGCGCCTCCCCATTCCTGGCACCCCCCCCCCCCCCCACCCTACCTCACCCAGGCACTTGACAGACTGGAATGACTCAGGGAGCGTCCTGAAATTCCTGGGCACCCACAGGCGGCAAGGCGAAGGACTGCGGGCCCCAGCCTTTCTTTACCCCCAACCCCGGCTCCGCCCCGCCCCCAGCGGCGGCGGGCGCCGACAACCAGCCTGGAGCCCACCCCCTGCGCCGCCTGCGTCTCCAGGAAGCGCCGGGTTAATGGGGCAAGCCTTGCCCGACGCCCCTGGCCTCGAAGCTTTCCGGCGCCCCGGGTTCTGACCCCGCGCGCGTCCTAAGCTGCCGGCAATGTTGCGATGCCCCTGGGTCTCTCCCTGTACATTCTCTTTCTGAAAACGCTCTTATCTACAGCTTTCATACTTTTAAGCCTGGAGGCAAACCAGTACCCTCAACCCCAGGGCGGCCGCCCCAGCGCCGCGCTGCGGGTTTCAACTTTCGGACCCAGGTGCCAGCCCGCCTCTGCCAGCCCCAAACCTGCCCCAGGACATGCCCGCGCCGCGCTTGGCTGGCGCGCACGCTGCCGTCCCCGCAGGCCCAGCCTCCCCCGCCTTCCTCCCTCCCTCTCCCTCCCTCCCCGCGCCAGCCCGGATTGCGCTGGGAGGGAGCGCTGGGCGCCTGCCACCCCCCATCCATCTGTTCCAGATGACGCTGGCGGGCCTGGAGCATTTGGGGACTGCGCCAGCGGGGAGCCGAACCCGCCTATGTGCCCGCTCCCGGGCGAGGGGCAGGGGCCGGAGGGCGCCCCCAAGCCATCCACTCCCTTGGTCCACCTTTGACCTAGCGCCAGCTGGGGCACACGGAGTGGGGGGCACGTAGGTCGCCGCCCCCGCCTTGCACAAGGCTCCTGGCCGACCACAAACGAAAAGGGAAACGGACACGCGCGGCCCGGCCAAGGGGCCGTTACTGGCTCCTACCTGCGGGCGCCGGCCGGCCCTGACACTACGCGGGAGGGGCGCTTCCCCTTCGCCACCCGCCTCCTTTGGGCCGCGCCTCCCTCCTGCGGGCCTCAGTCCTCGCGCTGCACTGCACGCACCGCAGAGTGTCTCCGCAACGAGGCCTCCGAAAATTTATACTCGGCAATGGCCGGCGGATTCACCGAGTCCCAGACGGCCAGCACGCGGGGGAGGGGATGCCTCCATCCCCGCCAGGACAGCCAGGCGGGGGCAGGGGAAGGAGGAGTCAGAAGGGAAATCAGCAACAGGCCTAAGGCCTTAAAAACAAAATTAAAAGCCTCTGGGGCGATCCCAACCCTTTCCCACCTGAATTTCAGGCGGCCGGGGAGGCGGGGAGGGGAGGGGAATAACATGCAAATGAGCAACTCGCACCTGGCCCGGAGTCTCCTCCCGGCTTGGACTAACAGGGCCTCCAAATACCTCCTACCAGGACTGACACCAAGCTCCCACTTGGTTCCCTTCAACCCTGGGAGGCCCTGGTAAGGGGAGGGGGAGATAAAGTTCTTCCACCTGTTTGAAGAGGACCACAACAGCTAAACAAAAATTGCTGCGACGGCCAGGCCACCGTGCAAATTTGGCTGATTTTTACAGTTGGCAGATCCATCCCTGGTAGACATCGGGTGCCATCGGATTGCGAGACGGGTGGTCTGGTCCCGTTTCACAGATGAGGAGGCTGAGGCCAAGAGTCGCTCAGGGTCAAGTGGGCACCGCTGCAACCGGAGCTGTGCCTGGGGCAACACCTGGAGTCTCCCCTGCTCGGCACTGCCGCGGAGGCAGGCGGGGGTGCTGCAGGAAACCGCAGCGACCACCGGGGGGCAGCAGCGAGCTGGCGGAGTGGCGGCGCTGGCGGCAGCCAGGCGGGCTGGCACGGGGGAGATGGATGACACTCACTGTCAGTGAGCCCAGCTCGAGGAAATTAGTAATCCGGGAGCACGGCCTCCGAGTTTAAGGGTGGGAATTGCTCTCCTGCAGCCCGCGCTCCTCGCTAACGAGGTCTGTAGCTTGACTCCTAATTTCCCGCCACTCGGGGCTCAGCCTGGCGGTCCTCCATTTCCCTCCAGGCACGTTCTTTCTCTTTCCTCCTCAGCATCTCCCACCGCGCAGCCTTCCTGGGCAAAGTGCTGCCTCCCTGGACCTCCTCCCCCTCGTGCCCGTTTGCCCGGAAACAGAAGGCACAGACAAAAGAAAGGTTCAGGGTAAGAGGGCACGATGCCAGAGCCAGTCCTACAGGGGCGATGCAGGGCCACCTCCAGGAGCTGGGACAGCCGCTGGGGCACTGCGTGCCTCAGGCAACAGGATGCAGCTGCGTGCCTGTCTGCCCCCTCACACCCCTGCCAAGCGGCCCTCACCTGGCTCTAAACACCTACTCACAAGGATCCCAGCAAATGCAGCCCAGCCTCCATGAGTCTAGAACCCGCGAAAGCCGCAAGAGCCCCTCAAGAGCCAAGAAGATCGAAGATCCAGGGTCAAGGATAAGCCCCAGGGCTCCCTTAAACCTACCGCCCCCCAGGCTAGCAACTGAGAAGGGGGTTCACGATGGACCCCAAAGGGATCCGCTGAGAAGAAAGGGATGCCTCTAACCACGAAGGTGGGCATTCAGTCAACAAACACATTGAGCCCCCACTCTGCCGCACCGGCCTTCCCAGATACAGAACCGAGTATGCCTGGGCCACCGCTCTCAGCATGCTGCCCCGAGACCGGCGGCAAGGCGGCAAGGCGCGGATGGAGGGGGCTGCAGGATGAGGGCTGGGAAGCTGCAAGAGCAGGCTGGCCACCTGGCCCACCACCACCATGCGTGGGCCTACCTGGGCCAGGGGAGGTGCCCAGGAGTCCCAGTATGGGGGCCGGCGCCCGGTCTGTGATGGCCCCTTGAGGCCCCAGAGGGAATCCTGCATCCTTGCGGGGTCAGCGGGAGACACAAGTAGTTTACCAGTACCCTCAGCCCTGGTCAGGGGTTCCCAGTGCACGAGGACACCGCTGCCGGGCATGGGCCCCACACTCAGCCCCCAGGCATCAGGGCCGGGGACAGTGTGGGAAGGGAGCAGGACTTTTGCCATTTACCCAACACCCAGCATGTGCCAAGGACAGCCCAGCCCGGGTCTTGCAAGGTGGGCCATGTGACGCCCATGACAAAGCCTGGCTAGGAAACCAGAGGTTAATTAACTTGCCTAGGGTACACAAATCCGATCCAAGCCTGAGGCCCGATGTCTGCTTAAACCTGGCAGCCAGTGTCTATAATTACCTGCAACCTACATCCCGGGGGGTAGGGGGGATGGGGGTGCCCATCACCCAGAGCCTGACACCTGGGAATTTGTGCAAGCCCCTCAACATGAGTGGTCCACCCTTCCCAAGGCGGCCAGCCCAGGAGTGTCACATGCATAGCCCCCCTCCCTGACCCTGAGCACCAAGGGCTGCCCGGCAGAGGGTCTGCACCAGGCGCCCCCTCCACCTACAGCCGGCCCTGTGGCCAGACCCCCACCCCCTTTCTGCACTTAGACACCAAAGCCTTCTTTCTCTTGCCAGGCAGCACTGCTCAGAAGCCTCTCCCTTCTTCAAAGCTGGCCCCAAATCTTATCTCTTCCAAGGCTTTTCCCATTCCTTGCCTCTGGAATTCACCCCTCCAGGCCCTGGGTCCCACAGTACAGTAGGTCTTAGATAAAGGGTGGAGGGTGTCTGTGTGTGAGAAATACAGATCCCCAAGCAACCCTACAGAGCCCCTGTCTAGGTCAGGAAGGAGCATCCTTAACAGGCTGGGAGAGGGGGGTATGGGAGGCCTCCGCGTGGCCGTTGGAGCCCCAAGCTCCCTTCCCCACAGTCCCCTAGCCCTGACACAGCCCCGGCATCCAGGCACAGTCCTGCCCTCAGATTTCATGCAGATGTGCTGAATGAGTAAATGAAGGCAAAGAGCTGCGACAGAGGAGGGTGGGGGAAGGAAGCAGGCCTGCCCCCCTCGCCAGCTCCTGGGCCCTGGGCAGGGCAGAGCCAGCTCCCCCAGGGGGTTCTGGGGGACGACCCAGCCCCCAGCCCCCACACCCTCGCAGCCGGCTAGCGAGGGCCAAGGTCACCTGCAGGGGAGCGGCAAGGGTTAAGCCCGGGTGAGAGGTGGGTTCCCCTGGCCGAGGCGACAGGAGTTTGCCTCTTAACCCCGGGCTGCACCCCAGCACTTCCTGCCCTTCCACCAGCCTCCAAGCTGCACTCGGCACACAGCTGCACTCCCTTACAATCAGTTAACAGCTGTTTTGCATAGATTTTCAATTCTAATTGCCTCGCTTTGTGAGCGCCGCCGAGCCCCGGTGAATGGGGAAGCCGCCGCGCGGCAAGGAAGCAGGCGGGGAGGGGATACTCGACGGGGACTAAAAGGAAGCCAGTGTGCGCGGGGCGGGCTGCCTTTATTTCTTTTAAGTAAGAAAAGAACACCCCTGCCACTAACGGCCCCCAGTCCCAGCTCCTGCCTCTCCCGCGGGGGCCTGGAGTCTGAAAGGGCCCCCCCCCCCACCGCCCGGGTCCCCTGGGGGCGGCTTCCAGCCCCGCCCCGCCGCAGGAGCCGCGCCCCTCCCCCAGCCTCCAGGCTCCCCGGTACCCAGATATGGGAAGCTAATTGGACAATAAAGTTGAGCTGCAAGGAAACGCGCTCTCTGGAGACAGCTGGCATCTATAAAAGAGAAATATTTGCATTTAAAACCTTTAAACTTTATACGGTGGGGCCAGGCCAAGGCGGTGGGGGGGGGGAGGGGTTGGTTGAGGGGGGACAGCGGCTGGAGGGGGTCCACAAAGGCTTTTTTGCCACCGCTGACCTCCCCACCCGACCCCCACCCAGTCCGCGACCTGCAAGATGCCAGTCAGCCAACCCCGCCTGGGTGGCCAAGCCATGGGGTCAAGGACATACCCTCCTCGCTCTCACACCCACTGGGGAGCTCGGCATTCCCTTCCCAGCTGATCTCCGGGGGCCAGGGTCCCCCACCTTCCAGCTGGGCCTGGCTGAGCTGCGGCCCACCCCCCAGCCACCTGGGCAGAGCCTCAGGCCCCTGTCCACAACCTGTACCTGCCCCCCACCAAGAGGAGGAAAGAGGTCCCCCTAGATGCAGAAGCTGTTTGGCAGCAAGCGGCCCCAAAGAGGGACACAGCACGTCACCCATCCCGCAGTCAGAGCCCTCTGGGGTGGCGCCACCCCACGGCCCGGATGAGGAAATGGAGGCGCAGAGACATCACCCCACTTTCCAAGGGTGCCCTGGGCATCACCACCTCCACACTGCTGTGGGGGGGGGGAGCTGGGCTTCATTTCCTGGCTCGCCTACTTCCCATTTTTCATATTTGAGAGAAACCTGGCCACATTTTCCTACTGTCAACATTCGTGATGTAAAGCAGGAGAGAGAATATGTTCCTGAGTGGTCTTATTTTAGCAGGCTTTTAGGAAATCACAGAGCACTCAGGATCCCCAGCTCCGAAGCCCAACTCCCTGGCAGGCCTGCGCCGTGGGACAGGTGCGTGCTGCCAGGCTCTGCCTTCCAGGGCAGGAGCAGAAGCTTCTGGGCGGAGATGGCCCCAGAAGGATATCAATGAGGCCAAAACCCCACAGGAAACATGCGCCCTGTCCTGGTGACAGCAGCCTCGGGTGGCGTGTTCTCCTCAGAACCTCTGTCCCCATCAGGAACAGTGCCATCTGGGCTCCTGGGCCACCAGTGTCCCGGCTGGGCATTCAAGGCCCCAGATCAGTGGTCCTTCCAGCATCCCCTCCCTCTTGAGCCCCTGACCTGCTTGATACCCCCAGCAGGTTTTTCCACCCTCTCTTCCTAAACATAAGCTCCTGGGTCTCTTTGCATGAAACGTCACTTAGTGATCACCCGAAGAGCAAAATACCGAGGGGTGGACACCCTGAGATCAGATGCCTTGGCCTAAATAAGCCTGTAGGACCACAGGCTGTCTCCCCCTGCCCTCATGGAGCCTGCTGTCGACGGGCGAGCAATGCACCCCTTTCCCACCGCTTTACGGAGACCTCAGCGGGATTATAAACTAGAAGGACAGATGCAGCTCAACAGAACTGCTGTGAGGAGGAAACGGGTGGAAGGGCCACTGCAAAGGAGAAGTCTTAGGAGGATGCGCTTCTCAGACGGGGCTGGGGCAGGCAGGCCTGGCGGGAGGCGGCACCCGCCAGCTGTGCTCTCTCCTGCGGGTCCTGGCAGGAAGAGGCCTTTGGGAGCCTAATAATTACGCACCATGTAGCCTCCCACCCCTGTGCTGGCCCCACGGTCAGTCCTGCTGGCGGGTCTGTTCAACCATGATGGAGGGGAGAGACTGCCAGGCCACCCAAGTCTCTTGGTTTTGCCTTTTTTTTTTTTTTTTTTTTTGACACTGGCAGCATCTTGTCAGCACTTTGCATAAAACTGCCCTGAACCAGGCGCCTGGGTGACTCAGTGGGTTACAGCCTCTGCCTTCGGTTCAGGTCATGATCTCAGGGTCCAGAGACCAAGGCCCGCATCGGGCTCCCGGCTCAGTAGGGAATCTGCAGCTCCTTCTCCTTCTGCCTCCGGCCCCCCTCGTGTTTGCTCACATAAAACCCAACCCACCCAAATGTCCCCCTACAGATGAGCGGATGAACAAAAAGGTGTGGGTGGCCACACAGAGGAGTAGTATTATTATCTGGCCACAAAAAGGAGTGGAGTCGGGACACAGGCCATGGTGGGGTGTCTCCCGAGAGGGGGGAAACATATGTCCGCACCACGCTGGACACAAAGGTCCCAGGCAGAGTGGTTCATCAGCGGCCAGAAGGTTCAAATGATCTAGACATTCATCAGCTGATGAGTGGACAGTAACCCCCCCGCCCCGGGCTACCCATACCCTGGAGTACTCCTCGGCCATGCAAGGGAGGATGGAGAGACACAACGTCCGATACAGGTGCACCCCGAAGGCAGTATGCTGGGGGAGAGAAGCCGGTCCCAAAGGGCCACATGGCCTGTGACTCCAGCCCCGAGGAAATCCGCAAGAGGTAAAGACACAGACCACAAAGTTCATTACTCATGGCCAGGGGTTGCGGGAGAGGGAATGGAGGTGGGGGGGTGTGCTCATGGGGACAGGGTTTCCTTTTGGGGAGGAAAAAAAACGTTTTGGACCAAGAGAGAGATGGCGCTTACACAACTTGGTCAATGTGTTCAATGCCTCTGAAGGGTTCACTTTAAAAGGGTTAATTCTACATTATGGGAATTCTACCTTGATTAAAAAAAAGATCCGAGCTGAGAGCTGAACCCCCTCGCTTGTCCCGGGAAGATGGGGATGGGGGAACCACAGGACCGAGAGCCCCCAAGCAGACACGGTGTGGGATAGGCATCCCCGTGGAAACTCCCACCTGCCCCCCATTCCAGAGAAACTGGGGCTGTTCAAGCTTATTTTGCTTATTCCCCCCCCAAGCCTCCCACCCCCTCCCACACCCAGACACATTCAGTGTCGCAGACCCGACCTCTGAGCCCTGCAGGCGGGGGGTGCACAGGGCTGTTTGGCCTTATCAACGGTTCTGGGCTCCAGGGGGAGGGCAGGCCTTGCCCAAGCGCTGAGCAGCTGGAGGTCAGGACACAGAAAGACACGCACCTGCCTGAGAGCAGGCTCCTGCCATGAGGCCCCGCCCGGCTGGAGAGCAGCCAGCTGTGCTCCTGGCAGGCCTGGGGGACCGGGCAAGCTAGGCCCGCTGCCAGTCACTGCCGGCAGGGGAGTCCCCCAGTCCTAGACCCTTGACCCGGGGGACCCACACACATCCACTGCAGCGGAGGGCCCCCTTCCACCTTCCGGGGCTAGAGGCCCAGTGGACACAGAAATCTGGGTGGTTTCCTTAACAGCTTCTCCGGAACAGCCCTTCTTTGTAAGAAGCAACCAGCCACCTTGCCCTGGCCGAGGGGTTTTCCTCTCCCTAGTCAGCCGGCTCATTGTACAACACACCTGGACCCCCAGCCACCCCCATGCAGGCAGGCCACGAGGGAGCCCCGGGAGACAGGCCCTGGGAGCTCGCGTCACCCTGAGTCCCACACAGATCTGTGTGGGTGCAGCCACTTGATCTTCCTCAGCAACACACCAGGTGTTCTAGAACCCAGCTCCGCAGGGCCTCCAGGAAAGCCCACACCCACCCTAAGGGGTCCTCAGAAACTTACTACCGGCCGCCCATCCCCCAACTTATTTAGCATGTCTGAAGGCCTTCAAAGTTCTTTAAGGATGAAATCGCCCTGAAGAATGGGCACCTCCTTCTCCTCCCCCTCAGCATTTGCACACAGGCCCGCAAGGTGTTCCGGCCCCATCTGGGGGAGGGGCCTCAACCCTCTCCCTCCGTGCAGGGGCGGGCGTGGCTGTTACCCCCCCACAGGGTTCCCGAGTGCCTCCTGCCCCCTGCCCGCCCAGGGGTCTGCTCTTGTGGCAGGAGGGCTGAGCTGGGGTGAATCCGGCAGCCTCCCCTTGGATTGCTCTGCACCTCCCCTGCCCCAACCTTTTGGGATATCAGGGCCTGACAGATTTCTGGATTATTTAATCTACGGCCTGTCATTAAAATCCCAAACTGTCCCTGGGACAAGAAAATCCCAAGTGCCCTTACCTCCCGCCGACCGGACGAGCGGGGCACAAGGCACCAAGACCTGAGATGAGCAGAGGACAGACCCTCCCCCGGGACTTGGCCTTCCCCCCACTTTCCGCTGTCGGCCAGTGGGGGGGGGGTGCGGGGGTGAGAGGTCAATGGCAGGGGTCCGGCTCCACAGGCCGCCGCAGCCGCCGGGAGGGGCCGCTCACTCTAGCTCTTGTATTTTTGTCTTTATGATTCCATCTCCCAAATGGAAATGATCAAAGAGAAAGGAAGCTGCTGGTGCTGAGCCCGCGGCGAGGCTGTGGCAGGCCGTTTCAGGCACCTCTGGGTGTCCACAGGCCACGCCCACACCCCAAAGGTGGGAGGTGCCGCCGCACTGTCCTACCCTCTGAATTTCTACCTGCTGGCACGAGAAGGGCCTTGCCGTCACTCCGGCTTGGGTGGCCCTTCCAGCCCCAGTCTGCGGCGCTCCCAGCCCGAGACGCCCGGTTCCCAAGCTCCGGCCTCCCACCTGGGCCTCCAACTGCCACCAGAGGCCACTCCGCCCCACCCCCAGTCTCCCCTGCCTCCCCCTACTCTCAACCCCGGACGTCCCACTGTGACCCAGCCCCCTCCCTGCCCCCTCCTGGGCTCCGACCCTGCCTCTCCCCATTTGGGTCCCCACCTTCACCTTCACCCTCAAGACCCCAGGCTTCCATCTTTCAGGTGCAACTTGTGGGCCCACCCACCAGCCACCCCATCTCTCCCCACAGCGCTTTAGATATGTCTGGCCCCCACCACACCCCCCTGTCCTGCCCGTGGAGGAGAAAGACCATCTGAACCTTGGCTGTAGTTACCAGGCACGCCCTCCCCAGCTCTTCCCCAATCTCCTCAGCGTGCTGTACCTCTTCTCTCCCGCCCTTGCTTAAAATCTGCCTCCTCCGAGTAGCCTTCCCCGGATGTGACTCTAACCCCCTTTAGTAGAAGCTGACCTTCCCCTCCCTGGGGGTGACTGGAGTGTTCTTCACCATCTGCCCTGAGCTCAGGCGAGGACCAGTCACTGGAGAGGAAACCGACCTTACTTATTTCGGGCCTTTGCAAGCTCTTAAATAAACATTTGCTGAATTGATGTAAGAGAAATTAGGAAGCCCCTAGCAGAACACAAACCCTTATCAGCAACAAATGCTGCCCGCATCTCTCCTGCCCCCCAAATAAACCCAGCCAAGAACAGGACACGGGACCTCCTGGAACATATGCACGGAACCCTCTCTTTCTAGAATGCTGAGAGCCTTTCCGCAGTTGATGAGGACGGATTTTTTCCATCGGCGCCTACAAGTCCGCATCTTCGATGTCACAACAATCGCTCCCCCTAAGAGTGGCTAAAACATTCTGCAGAGGCCCCAGGAAAACAAACGCTGGATTATTAGGTTTGGGGCTTGTTTTTGCCTCTTTTTAAACACTCCCCGATGATCTTAAAAGAAATACACAGGCAGGCACACCATGGGAGCCTTCCCAGCTCCACACTCTTGCCACCCCACTCAACACTGACCTCTGGCCCGGAGTTCGAACCAGCCTCCTCTGGCAGGAGTGACGGCGACACTGCAGAAGACACGGTCCACGGTGGATGGCGGCTCCCGGCCCCTCCCCGTGGCCCACATATAGGGCTCGTGGCGGGCGGCTCCCCGATGCTCCCTGCACAGACCTGCCTGGCTCGCAATTTGAGCCCAGGGTTGGCACAGCCCAGCTCAGGAGGTCTATTCCTGGCTCAGCCGGCAAAGTGCTCCGTGACCTTGGGAAAGTCCCCACGCTGCCTGACCCCATCTGTGAGCACCGCTGTTGCTGCCCGCTGCTGACAGAGAGTGGCACGTTACAAGCAGACCCAGCTGTACGCCATGCTGTTGGAGATGACCCCGGTGTTGCCAGAGGGCTGCACTGCGCTGGGGGAAGAGTGCCTTTGCACAACCCCTACAGGGCCTCCGGGGGCCCAGGGAGCAAGAGGGCTCTGAGGTGGCCTCAGATGCTCCAGGCGGTGGCCACCCTCCTGCTAGGGAAAGGAGTGTCTCAGGGCCCTGACCCGCGGCTGGCTGGCACCTAAAAGAAGGAGGAGGGGCGCCTGGGTGGCTCAGTTGGTTGAGCGACTGCCTTCGGCTCAGGTCATGATCCCGGAGACCGGGGATCGAGCCCCACATCGGGCTCCCTGCTCGGCGGGAGGCCTGCTTCTCCTCTCTCACTCCCCCTGCTTATGTTCCCTCTCTGGCTGTTTTTCTCTCTGTCAAATAAATAAAAATCTTTAAAAAAATAAAATAAAAAAGGAAGGAGGAAGGGAAAGAGGGAGGGGCCATCCAAAGCATTTCTCCCAGTCCTGGGAGCTCTCCTGGGAATGCGGGGCCAGTCCTACAGGTGAAGTGGAGACACCTGCTGCCCCAGCCGACCGACCGACCAACCGACCGACCGACCGACCGGGCACAGCTTGCACAGGAAATGGCCCTCAGGACCCAGCAGGCGGCTCCATTAACTGGTGACCTCCAAACTCCACGAGCTCCACCCGGGACTTGACACCTGCCCAGGGTCACTTCCCACGCCCCTCGCCTATGTTCTGATTGGGAGTGGGTCCAGAGTGGGGCCCAGCAGGTAAGCCCACCCCCACTCTGGGGGGGGCCCTGGGGCACCCCCCTTCCAGAACCTCCCTGTCTGTCGTTCCAGTTCGCTCTGTCATCTGCCTTGTGGCATGATCCTCTTTTAAAAATTAATCTTAATTTATTTCTTCCCTGCCTCTCTTCCCCCCAAAGAATTCAAGGCGGCATTGCCAGCCTCTGATATGAAGACGTGTTTATTAGTTTTACGGTTTCTCCAGGAAGCTCCCTGGAACTCGAAGGGGAATTATATTCAGAGAGAATTGGGTCCCTGGCGTAAGTAAACGTTATTCATTTAACAACTTCTATGGGCGCGTGGAGATGTGAGCGGGGCCGTACCCAGGGCCCAGAGCCGTCTCCTGCCGTTACTGTAGGATTTAATTCACAACATCCAAGAAAAATAATTAGAGGGAGTGGGAAGGAGGAGGGTGTGGGGAGCGCCCATGGCCTTGTCACCCCATCTGCCCATGGGCTCTCGCTGTGTGGCCCATGCTTGTTCGTTCGAATACAACACATGCAGACCGGGGGGGGGGGGGCGCTGGCGGTGCCCACAAGCCCATTGGCACAGAACTTTTTGGGAGAATGGACTTCCAAGCTCAGACCAGCCAACCCACCCATCCCCAGAGCGTCTACTGGGGGGACCCTGCCCTAGAAGCCCCCTTCCCTGCCTGGCTACCTGGCTACCCAGCTCCCTGGGAGGTACACTGCCCTGGTCCTGGTTTGGATCCTCAGGGGTGGCTGAGGGAGCAGGGGCTGGGGGGTGTGGTTAGGTGTCCCCACTCAGCTCTTTGGAGGGTTGGTGCTTTCATTAGCAAGTGCAAATTATCCTGGCAATTCCTGAAAGATCAAAGTTGTTTTCGCTGTGCACGTCTAGAGGTGGGACACAGAGCTACCAAGTGAGGCTCTCTGGGAGGGCTGTAGGCACTCCTGCCAGACCAGTGCCTGTTGAAGGAGGGGAGAAATCCAGGGGCACACTCACCCCTCCCCAGGTGGCCAGGCCAGCACTCCTTTCCCGGGCCAGGGGAGCAGCCCATGCTGCGGACATGTCTAGACAGAGTGCAGCCCACGGAGGGGCCCAGGAGGCAGGAATCTCCAGCAGACAGCCTTGGGGATGTCTTGTCCAGCCTTCTCTCTGAGAGATGACACTGTGAGCAGACAGGAGACAGGACCCAGGCCCAGGAAGAGAAAGAAAAACATCTTTCCTTGCAGACCATCTCTGCAGAAGGGGTGGACATTCTTCCTGAGACCGTCCAGAGTGCCAGCGACAGAAACCATGTCTCCCCACTTTTATGATTTTACATTTTTTTAAAGATTTTATTTATTTGACAGAGAGAAACACAGCCAGAGAGGGAACACACGCAGGGGGAGTGAGAGAGGGAGAAGCAGGCTTCCCGCGGAGCAGGGAGTCCGATGTGGGACTCGATCTCGGGTCTCCGGGATCATGACCTGAGCCGAAGGCAGAGGCTTAACCACCGGGCCACCCAGGCGCCCCTATGTTTTTACATTTTTAAGAAGCCAATCCTCTCCAAGCCCGGGAAGCACCTCAGATCCATGCTGGCCTATGTCTGACTTCCCTCTCTACCATTCCAAAAGACAGCAGGGACACCCCCTCCTCCAAACGCCCCCAAATCTGACCTCTACAGGCCAGAGAGGTTCAGTGATCAGATCCAAGTGGCAGCCTGAGAGACAAGATGAAAATTCAAATCTGATTCGGAGCCCAGACTCCCCTCCTAAGTGGGAGAATCCAGGAAGTTCTAACCCGAGACCAGTAACGGTAGAGGACGGCCTATCTTTTGGTTAAGACTCTGCACCTGTGAATGGGGAGGACAGTGCTGTCCCACAGAACTTTCTGGATGCTGTCCCATCTGGTTGTCACCAGCCATATGTGGCCACTGAGCACTTGAAATGTAGCCAGTGAGCCCAAGGGGCTGAAGTTTTCTTTTTAACTAATTTATTTTTATTTAATTTCTTTTTTAAAGTAGGTTCTAAGACCCAGCACGGAGCCAACACGGGGGCTTGAACTCATGACCTTGAGATCAAGTGCTGGGCTGAGATCAAGAGTCGGAGGCTTAACCAACGGAGCCACCCAGGCGCCCTGATTGTAACTAATAAAAAGCAAAATTCACATGTAACTAGCCACTGATGGCTACTGTACTGAGGGAGGAGAATATAAAAAATAACCCATGTTCTGAGTCACAGGTTGATATGCAGTCCAGGAGGTACATGGGGGGCTCACGGAGAAATTCGTCTGAATATCTGAACTCAGGGCTTCCGGAACAATGGGGCATGGAGCTAGGTTGGGTTCAGACCGGCCCCCCCCCCCCCCCCCCCCCCCCCCCCCCCCGTCTGCCCTCGAGGGGGTCTCCTGGAAAGCCACATCCTAGAGACATCACAGGAGACTGAAAACTCTCCTCTCCGGGATAGTACCTTCAGGCCTCATTTCCCAAGTTAGCAGACAGGTCTGCAGGTCTGCAGCTGAGGCTGACCCCTCCCTTTAGGCGGGGACACATCAGGTTGCAGTCAGAGGAGCAGATGCCTGCTTCCTGGGAGGTGGGACCAGCAGCTCGAAGGGCAGCCCAGGCCGCCAGAGAGAAGAGCCCACTTAGGGACTAAGTACATGGATTCTGGATCAAGGGGTAGATGGCTGGAAGGAGGCAAGGAAGGAATGTGGTTAATGGATGCATGGATGGAACAGAAACCAGAAAACATCTGACCTCCAAAGTCCCAGCCCTTGGACCGTGTCCAGAGCTCTCCCACAGGTTTCAGTGGGTTTTTGGGAAGGAAGACACCAATGTCTTCTAATCAGTGAGCAGGCAATCTGCCCCAGAGTCTCTCCCTGGCCAGGCCTCTCTCTGGGGAAAGGGGCCCTGAGCTCTCAGGATGCCCTTTGTCAGGCTGACAAATAGAAGCTGAGCCCCACCCCTGGGAAAGAATGCTTCTGGGGTCTCTCTGGTGCAGGACGTGTGCGTGAGCCCTGGGGAAGGCCTTCTAGAGAGGGTGCTGTCCCCAGAGGGGCTGCAGGGGCCTGGGGGCAGGCAATGTGGCTCCTACAATGGCTGGTCAGCATCCCCCCCCCTCCCGCTGCTGCCTTTCCTCCTGGCAAGCCCCCCGGGGTCCCTCCCCCAGGCCCCCTCCTGCCCTGGGTGCTTCCCACCACACGGGGTCCCTCTGCACGGCCTCCTGGGTCCCCAGGACTGCTAGAGAACAGCATGCCCACAGTGGGCCATCGCGCCCCCCAGCGGCCACAGGTACTTAGCATAGGGGTCGCCTGACGGAATCGTGTCCTCTGAAGCTCCCAGCAAACCGGCCGGCAGTGACAAGTATGGTCCCATTCTACAGACGAAGCAACAGCCACAAATCCTGCTCAAGTCCCACAGCAAGGGGGACCCCATGGGTCCATCTAGAACTCAGACTCAGAATGTAGGAAAACGCTCACCCCACGATTGCTGAATGAATACATGCGTGGATGAATGAGTGAACAAAGGACAGTCAGAAGCAGCTCCCCATGGTCTGGGGGACCGAGGCTCGGGGGAAGAGATGTGTGGAAGGGAGGCAGCCGCTGCAGAAGGCCCCGGCCAGGCGACCTGCCCAGCCCAGGCTCCCCGATTCCCCGGGAGACTCCTGGGCTCACAGATGGGGCCTGCAGCATGGAAAAAAAAAACAAAAAAACAAAAAAAAAACGCCTCCAGCAAAGAGCAGATGGAGAAGCTGACCGCGACGGGCAGAGATTTGAGGGATCTAACCTCTGCCCACCTGCCCCCTCCAGCGGCCCAGGATCGGGGCCCAGACCCTCCACAGCGGGCCTCCTGCCCTGGCTGTCAGAGCTGGGCCTGCACACCGCAGGCAGGCCAGGCCTTGGGCAGCCCCCACCAGTCCCTCCCTCCCCCAGGCTTCTCTCCTCCCTCCCTTTTCTGCAAAGAAGTCAAATTTGCCACTCTGATGCATTAACTAAGCGGGGTAATGAATGGAGAACGAGAGAGACGCAGGCCAGGCGCGGACCCCAGCAACCGGGCAATTTTCCAGGCTCTGCTTCCGAGCCCCTCCACTCAACCCACCCCCCGCACCGCCCGCCCTCCCCAGCCCCCCGCCCCCCATAAGAGAGAAGCAGCATGCTCTGTCATCAGAACCGCATTGTTCCGGCCAGAAGAAAAAACGGGTCCAGCAGATGGCAGGTGTAACAAAAGCAGCTTGCTGTGGCCAAACCAATTATTTATCTAATTATGATTTACCACTTAACCACATGATCTTTCTGCAGAGTTGTAGGCAATTAAAACCAGGGTGACTATGTGGATTATGCAAATGGCTGGAGCCCAGCGAATAAAATTGGGAGATTAGACATTCGCACAGGCAGGAGCTGGCACAGGGCAGCCCCCCCCCCCGGGGGGGGGAGAGCACAGGGGCCTGGGGGGAGGGGAGGCTAGGGGGCCGGGCTGGGGGGGGAGCAGGAGGAAGAGAGAGAGAGTGGAGGGGAAGGGGCTGGGGGAGCAGGGGAGGGAAGGAGGATCTGGCTGCTGTGGGAACTGCCCCTCCCTGCTCCGGCCCCCAGGCTGCCCCCACTGATGACATCAGGCCCTGGGAGAGGACAGTCAAGGCAGCTGGCCCGCCAGGCATGGCTGGGCCCCATGGGGAGGCACCCCCAGCGTGACCTGCCAGCCAGGCGGGACCAGACATGCTGACTCCAAATACCAAGGCCACGGGCAGCCATGCTCCAGGCACTGTGAGGGCAGCGACGGAACCCAGAGGTGTGCGGGGATAGGAACGGACCTGGGCACCTCTGTCCAAGCCCCAAGAATACCGGTGACTTCCCAGGTTTCTCCAGAGTTGAAGCTGCCGCCCTGGCTCCCCACTTTGCTATGAATCATCTCATTTGTTCTTGACCACCACCTCAGAGGCACGGCACCACTGGCCCATTTTATAGATTAGGAAACTGAGGCTTAATGAGGTTAAGGTACTTGCCCGAGTGGCCTTGCTGAGAGGTCACAGGGCCAGAGGTAGCCAGGCCAGCCAGCTCCCTTCCTAGGGGGCAGGGAGTTTCCTTTCTTCCTGGGCCTGTCCTTCCTAGGGACCGCCCCACAGGGAGCAGCTGCTCACAGGAGGCTGCCGGTGAGGACAGGCCTGTTCAGGTAAGTGACAGCCACCAACAGTGACCCGCTATCCAGGCCTTGGGACACCCAGGATGGACCCCAGCTCGGGAACTGGCCACGCGGCCATGTACCCACGCCACTGTCGTCTATGGCCAACCGAACCCAGTTTCCAAACAAACGGACAAGAAATGAGTCCTCTGTTCCTTGCGGCCCTAAAAGTGGAGGGGACGTGGCTACCCAGACGAGACCCAGGTCTCTGCAGGATGGCTGAGCGAGGAAGGAGGTGCCCCGAGAGAAATGAGCAGCCGCTTGAACGGTGGAGGACGACCACTTGGGGCTGGCTTCCTCATTACTAATAAAAGCAGCGACTGAAAGCACTCAGGGCCCCCGCCACACCCAGCTCCCAAGGCTTGGGCGTCTCCCCCGCATAAGCCTCCTAACAACCCTGTGAAGTTTCCTGTTGACCCAAGCACAGAGAGGTTAAGTAACTTCCCCACAGTCACACAGCCCGCAAACAGCAGCACTGGGATGGTCATGCATTGGTTTCTGCCAGCATCCATCGCACAGATATCAGCCCCAAAATGCCAAGCTCGAAGTGGAAGTGAAACATAAAAACCAACCTAACAGACGGTCCCCGGCCTCCGGAAGCTGCATTCTTCTGGAGTCGTCTGCTGCATTTAAGACAGACCCTCCCACCCCCACCCCTCCACCCCGATGCTCCCGAAGGTCCTGGGACCCTGGAAAGGAACCTGGAAAGGAAGTCCCAGTAGAAACGTCCTCCTGCCACGACTTTCCTTCACACTTCGTCTGTGCTGTCCAGGGGCGGGTGGCCATGGGCCAGAGGGGCCAAACTGAAGTAAATCAGAAGTAAGTAAAAGGAAAGCCTCGCTCCTCAGTCAGCCGAGGCACATGTCAAATCCTCCGTGGCCCCACATCCGTGGTGGCTACCCATCTGGGCATCGAGTCCCTAGAACATTCCCCTATCATCCAACGTGCTCTGGAGAGTGGTGGTCTGGAAGGTAAGCTGTGGGAGGCCAGGAGTTTTGCCCGTTTTGTTCGTGAACGAATCCCCAGCACCTAGAGAGAGCAGCCCGGCTGTTCGCTTTGGCCAAGAACGAAAGAGTGACAAGCGTCTCCTTGGAACACAGTGATGACGCGGGAAAGGAGCAGATGGGGTCCTGGTGAGGGCTGAGTGCTGACGGCGGGGCCTGCTGACCGGGCAGACGGCCGGCGCCACTGGCCGGAGCCTGCTGAAGTCTGGGGCGAGGCCTGGGCCATGAAGCTCCTACTGTCTAGGGAGACCTCCATCCCACTCTCTCCAGGACCCTTCCCAGTACCCCAAGCCAGGCCACAGGAGGAGAAAGGTGGCTCTCTAGAGCCCAGTCCCCGCCAACACACAGCCTCTGGGAAAAGGGGGAGCGGAGGGAGGGACCCCCTGGGCTTCCAAACCTCCTGTCTCACTGTCTACACCGGCGGTCCTGGCCTCCTGCCTTCTGGGGTCGGGGGTCTCAGTTCCAGAGTGGGGGGCCGGGGGGCGCAAGTTCACAGAAAACTCCGCCTTAACAATCAAATGCCCGGGGTATCTTCAGGGACCTGGGATAAAACCAGGAGTGACCTGGAGGGGAGCCCGTGCCTTGGGGTCCGGTGTTCTCTCTGATGACGGCAACCAACACTCCGCTCCACTCGAAGACTGTCAGGAGAAGCCCGTGCCACCGATGTCGGGGTTCTGTGGGCCTACTGCATCTTCACCGCTGGGGAGAACAAGGCAGAAGGCGAGACCCACACCTGGCCTACCTGGAGGTGGGCGGGACTGGGCAGGTGGCCTGGGCCCTCCTCCAGCCACATCTCAGGTGGCCTCCGCCACTGGCCTTGAACGCCGGGGCGAGGGGTCTGTCCCGCAGGCCCCCAGCCGCACCCCGTCCCCAGTCCAGTTCTAGAGCCCGTCCTGTCCCACAAGAACGCTATCCTTAGTCCCCCCAGCTGCCCGGCCGCAATACACGCAGCACTGTCCCACAGATCCCCCCACTGAAACTTAGGGACCTTGTGCGAGCTGGCAAACAGGTTCCAAGAGCAGGACCTGGGCCAGACCCCGAAGGCCGGCTTCCTTCCACAGAGGAACAGCCAGACCCTCCGCTCATGCTATGCTCCCCACGCCCCCGACACGCTGTCTCACACCCCTGCTCCCGGTCTCACCCGTGTGCATACGAGCTCACACGCAATGCTTCCTAAATGCTATTCCTTTGAGAAATTAACTGGTAAAAAACAGTGAGATCTACTGCTTTCCAGGGACACCAGGGAAACTGCAACCAGGTCCTGGCCAGGGCCCCGTCCACCCACACCCCACCCAGCCTGTGAGATGGGAGGGTCTGCGGCTCAGGGGGCACGAGTGGGAGCCCACCCACCCCTGCCTCCGCCCTGCAGCCCCGGGACAGCATCAGGAGGGGGTGATGTCTCGGGACAAGTGCTAGAAGACCCCCTCCCGGGCGAACACCCACCCCAGAGATGAAACTGGGGCCGAGCGCTCTTCTGCTCTGCCTAGGGGGTGGGGGCAGGGTGGGGGCTCAAGTCCGAATAGCGGGGTGCAGCGCCAGGCAGGGGGCCCCCGCCCTCCCGGCAGCCTGCACCCCGCTCCACGGAGGCCGGCCTCCCTCCAGGAAAGCACTCTGCCGCCTGCCTGAGATAAATGCGGGGTGCAAAGTCGGGAAATACAGAGGTATTCCTGATAATACTTGTCCTAGCAAAGGGCACGGGCAGGGGCCCATCAATCCCGCGAAATAAAGAAGGTCCCGGTTTTGCTTGTTCTTCAGGGAAGGAGGAGAAGAACCTTTTAATCGCCTCATTTGGAGAGCTGGCTGGGGTTGTATGTCATCCGAATTACAGATTCAGCATTAATTGACCAGATGTGGGGGGCTCTCTCAGGGCCCCAGAGGACCATAAAGCCGTTCCCACACTGGTAATTAGCAGACAGAGCGGCACGGCTGGGCCCCCGGCCCCCCAGGGCACACTGTGGGAAGGAGGGGGAGCAGCAGGACCCCGCGGGAGGGGAGCACCGGTCATCCCTGAGCACGGGCAGTGCCTGCTCTAGGTCAGGGGCCTGAGGGGCTCAAAGGCCCACCTCCTGCAGCTGGGCGGGTATAGGGGTGGGTATGTCCCAGGGGTCGGCCCAGTTCTGCTCTCCTGAAGAGGGGACTGAGTGGGATGGAAGAACCCGGGGATGGAAGGGGGGGCCACCCCAGGGAACTGAAGCTGCTGAGGACACTGTTCCCATCCTTTCCAAAAGGGTGGGCTCACCAGTTACGCTCCGGGACTGGAAGGGCCGGAGAGAACCAGGAGGAGCACTGCTGGCAAGGGATGGGAGAAGCAGCCCAGCAAGGCCAGAGGCCGAAGCGGGGGTCCACGGGCTGCCTGTCCCGCAGAGCCTGGGTGCTCCCCTTCCCCAGATATGGGAGGCTCTGAGGCTGGAGGCCATGGTTGGAGGTGGAGATGGGGACCACCTCCCCTGCTAGCACCGACTCCCTGGGGACAACTGAGGCAGGAGTGGGTTCTCGTGTGGGAGAACTTCCCGGGGTCCTAATACCTCCCCCACACCTCTCAACCCGGGCCCAGGGCCCAGGGGCATACCTCAAGGGTCCCGGGCTGAAGGTGGGAAGCCCAGGGCGCGTCCCCAGGACCCCAGCAGGTGCGTCTGCGTCCCCCGCCCTACGGCACCAGAACCCGACCACCCGGAGCCCCACGCGCACGCCGCCGCTCCATCGGTTCTGCTGTGATGTACTTTATGAACATGCAGATGGCAGGGCTAGGGCCAGGGGGAAGGTTTTACCTTGGGATAAGAAATTAACACTGGCAAATAGCAAATTTACTGCATGTATTTTCATTTTCCTAATACCAGCACCATCTGCTAGCATTTGGGGCTCCACATTGCCATTCCCCACTTATTTCTCCCGCTCGTTCTTACTTATTTTTTTTTTGTTTTACGCAGCCAGGCCCTCCAGACGCCCACCCATGGGAGCGGTGGTTCCAGTCCTCCCACCAATGTCCAGGTGGCGACCAGCAGGCCACAAGCCCGGTCCAGGGCCAAGCGCCACCCTGTTTCTGCTTCTCCGGGCTGTTGAAGGGATGGAGGTGGCCCCCTCCCACATTCCATGCCTCGGAGGGGCGACTTCTCTACCCGGAAGACAGACAGACAACAGCCGACACGCTGAACTGAGGCAGGTCCATGAAAACCAGCTACATGAAGACCCCTGGCAGCCGTGGGCACGTGTGCCTCCCTTGTTCCTTGCTGGAATTATTTACAATTAAAAAGTCAGCCAGCATTTTGAGTTCTGGACGGCGCTCGCCTTCACCACCACTGCTCAGGTGGCAGGAGGCGCCACGTGGGCTGGGACGCCCCCAAGGCCCTGCTCAGCTGACCTATGCACTGAACTGTGTGTCCCCCCCCCCAACAAAGTCACAGGTTGAAGGCCTGATCCCAGGACGGCAGACGGTGACCTCATGTGGAAAGAGGGTCACTGCAGATGTCATTCCATTAGTTCAGACAAGGTCACACTGGAGCACGGAGAACCCTAATACTGCTGATGTCATTTTAAAATTTGGACCCAGAGAAAGACATACACGGGACAGATGATGTGAGGAGACGGGGAAAAGGTGGCCATTTATAGGCTGGCGGAGGTAGGCCTGGGACAGATCCTGCCTCGCGGCCCCAGAAGGACCCGCCCTGCTGAGGGCCGCCTTGATTTCAGACTCCAGGACCCCAGAGCTGGTGAGGGTACAGAGGGCTGTCTTAGCCACGCATCTGGGGGGTCCTCAGCCGCGGCGGCCCAGGGCCACTCACAGCTCACCAGCCCTTTCCTGGACATCTGATAAGAAACAAGTTACTGTCTCGGTGAGCCTCGGATGACGGGCATTACTGTCTTACCTCCTAGGTAATGGATGTAAAGTTTATCAGTGTCCTAACTGCTGTCTGCTATTCTGGGTACTTAACATTTAATCCTTGCAAAGCCCCACCTCTCACCATGAGGTAGATTCTTCTATTATCCCATTTTATAAGCAAGGGAACTGAGGCACAGAGAGGTTAAGTACTTTGCCCCAGGTCACACAGCTGGTGAGTAGTAGAGCCAGAAAGTGAAGGCGGGCAGGTCAGCTCTGAGCCCACGCTCCTCAATGAGGCACCACGTTGTACCCTTGGCCCAGAAGAGGTTGAGACTGGCGGGGAGGGGGCTGGCTCGGTGACTCACTTGAAATCACTGAACAAAGGACCCTTGCGAGTGCCATCACCACCAGCCTTACCAAGCAGATAACTGAGGCACAGAGAAGGGAGGTGACCTGCCCAAGACCATGCCTGGTGCTGGGCTGCAAACACGGGAGGGTTCCAGACTTGGGCAGGGATGCAGCAGGAAACTCTCCTTGCATCCCAGTCCAGACAGAGGCACAGTGGGCAGAAAGACACCCCCCAACAATAATGTGCCAAAGCAGGAGGTCAGAGAAACTGCTAGCAACACTGGAGAAGCCCGCTGTCATCAGCATCCCCAAGGCTATGCAGGAAGGCCCGAGAAGAGCGAGAGGAGAAAGCAAGCTCAGACAGAGCCGCCGGCCAGAGCGTGGACAGGCTCTGTCTCTGTAGTCCATGGGGACCGGCAGGGAGAGACCTCTGGGCTCTGGGAGGCCAGAGCCATGCAGGCTCCGCACAGCTGCAGAGGCTGGTGCCTGGAGGCCAAGCACATTTTCTCGCCCCATCCTCCTGGCCTGCTCCTGAGACGACAGCAGGTGGACGCCTTTGGCTGTCCCCACTCTCCCCTCTCCCTGCAACTGCTCACAGTTCATCATGCCTTTTGGTGAGTATCTCCCCCTTCCCTCCACCTTATAAAAAATGCCCTGGCAGCTCCTTCCCATCAGCAGAAGGGAGGAGGGCATCCGGTCCCGCACCGCAGGGCCCGGCCCTGGAATAGCAACCCTGGTCCGTCCTGGGTGGGCCCGTCACCGCTCACAGTCCAGACTGTGCGGACCCCACTGCTCATTCCGTCGGAGTGGGGAGGGATGCTGAATGGGCCGCGGGGGTGGGGGTGGCCTCGGGCAACCACGTTGGCACATGCACTCCGCTCGAACGGAACGTGCCCCTGTAAGCCCCTGCTCAGCCAGCGCCGCCCCCCGCCAACTTTTCTGGCCAGAGGGAAGCAGAGCACGAGATTGGAGGATAAAATCTGATCTGAAAGAATTTTATCGCTCAGCCCAATGATGGCTTTAAATATTAAAAAGGCATAAAACGGAGTGGGAACGGAAAAGCAGTACCAAGTACCAGCCTCAGATAGCTTTTGCCAAATCCGCTGCCATCTGAGTAAGGAGGGCGGGGAGAGAGGAAGGCTGCGGGCGGGGCGGGGGGGGGGGGCTCTGCCTCCCCGACCTGCTGTTCTGCAGGCGGCTTCAGAGCAGCATCCTGGATCCCCCAAACCTTACCCGGAGACAGGTAATACATTCATTATTGATGGATCAGTACCCGGAGAGTGTAAATTACTGAAACAAACACGGCATAATTAGGGCATTAGAGGGAGCGTGGAGGGAAGGCAGGGTAAGCCACGCTTGGCTGTGGCTTTCATCTTTGCAGGTGTTCATCTCGGTGGCAGTCAGCATCCCAGCCTGCTTACCATATGCACATCCAGGCTAGCCAGTTCTCAGCTGAGAGGTCCGCTGGGAACTCCCTCCTGCCCAAAAAGAGTACCCCCCCCCCCCCCCCCCCCCCCCCCCCCCCCCCCCCCCCCCCCGGCAACCAGCCAGGCATCTTGGGGAGCGCGCAGAGGGGGCGAGCGCAGGTCTCCAAGCACATGTTCGCGCGCGCACACTGATGCACAAGCACACGCGCGCGCGCACACACACACGCAGGCACGCACACAAAGACCCAAGGCCAGTGTTCGGGCCGTGCAGCTGGCGAGCCTGTGTCCCTGTCCCCATGCGTGCCCTCAGGATTTCATGACAAGAATGAAACTGATCAGGCAGCCTCCAGTTCCATAATTAGGCCCAATTGAAGGAGACAAAGAAATCTATGGAGATCACAGTGGGAAGTGGTAGTGATGAACGCTGGCTTTGAAACAGCATTTTGTACTCACTGGACCATCACTGTCTTTACATAAAAGCTGCCTGCCTCCTTTCTCTTGCTCCCTCCCCTGGGGCAGGGGCAGCCCAGGAGGCAGGCTCCAGACAGCCCCCTCCACCAATGGCCTTTTCTGGGTCAGGCCTCATTTTGGGTTGTGTGTGTGTGTGTGTGTGTGTGTGTTGGCAGCGGGAGAAGACAACACAGGCATGGAGAGCAGGCCGTCTCCAGACACATCGGGATCACGGGGACCTCGGGCAGGGGACGAACTCGCCGGCTCTCTGCGGCAGGACCGTGTGTACGCACACGTGTGTGACTATGCATGCAGGATGGCATGCAGATGTGGGTGGGTGTGCAAACATGTGGGTCGTGTGTGTGCGTGTGTGTGTGTGTGTGTGTGTCGGAGGGGGGACCCCCAGGCGACCGAGAGCCTTGGCATCCAAAGGGTCCACAGGCCTTTTCTCCACCTCACTTTACCTCCTCAAAACTTAGCACAACGAAACCAGCCCCAGGCCCCGGCCCCAGAAGCCATTGGCTCTGGGGGACCTCAGAGGTCGGCAAAGAAAGGGGAGACTCGGGAGCAGGGGGCCGCCAGGAGAACTGTGGAACGTGGGACCCACTTGGGATCCTGCCGCCTGTCCCCCTGCCAGTGGAGGGGTGCGTGGGGTGGCAGAAGTCTGGGTCAGCCCCTAGAACTCCGCCTGGAGACTCCCCCCCCCCCCGTGGCAGGTGGCGGCTGGGCATGGGGGGCACGCCCCGCTGGGAGGAATGAGGGGCGCCAGGAAGCGTCCCGGCTGGCATCCCCGCGGCCATGCCAAGCTGCTCACGCGCGCCTGTGCGGCTTTCCTCCTCGTGCCCCCAGTAATCCTCTGACTTTACAGCAAATTATTAAAACTCACTTATATTTAATCTGTCTTCTGGAATTAATTGAATTTTTACGCTCAGCAAATGCCACAGTTTGCGCTGCTTCCCGATCGCTGGCTTGGAACAGCCAAATGACAAGGCTGCCGACCAACCACGGGCTCCACAGACGGGCGCTGGGGGTAAAAAGGCATCAAGAGGCGAGGCGGGTGTGCAGGATGGCCCGGCCCCACCCCTACCCCCTGAGCCGTGAAGGAAAGCACTCAAATTATCAACGCAGGGAGGTCCGGCTTGGGGTGCCCCTGGGCAGGGTACCCGGTGGAGGGCTGGGAAGGGGGAGCTGTGCTCCAGAGGGCCCCCTGGGGGCAGGAGCAAGCTAGGAGGGACCCCTCCCCTTGCCAAGGGAGTACCTCTTGTTGATTTGGGGCCAAGGAAGCTCTGTCCTCTCCCAAGTGACTGGGTTCTGGCCGGCTCCCAGAAAGGCCCCGAGAACACCATCTCCTCTCCTGTGCCAGCACATGGGGGCTTCCCGAGCCCCCTGAACCCTGGCCAACAAGTGCCGACGACTTCTCCCCCAGATGCACTGAGGAGCCGAGGTCACAGGGAATCTTGGCACGCTCCCTTCCTGCCGGGACACATTAATCCGGGGGCGCGGACACCTCTGGGGAGGAGGAGCAATGTTTGTGGAGCCCTGTCTGGGGTGCTAAGTGCATCCTTTTACATCTGCCAGGTTTCGAGTTTTAAGTGAGATGACACCAGGGTTCGCGCAGAAGTGGTTGTGTGCGCGTGTGCCCCCCACCCCTCCCCCCTGCATCTGCACCAGCAGCCTGCTCGAGGCGTGAAGTCTCCAGGAAGCCTGCCCGACCCTGGAGGTTCGGACCCCCCCCCCCACGCCCACAACAGCGGTACCTGCTTCCCGAATCTGACGGGCTGTCCAGGTGGGCTCCGGCCCAGGTCCTCTGAACCAGATTTGCTGCCCGGGACTGGGAATCTACAAGGGGAAATGCTCGATGAAGGCCGGAAGTCAGCCTGATGCACCAAGTCCAGTGTGGAAAGTTCCGGGCAGCTCCCAGTAGTGCCCCGGAGACTCCCATTCAGTCCCTGGGATCAGAGACAGGAGGTGAAGCAAGGCTCAGTCCCCACCGGTCAGCCAGGTTACCTGACCAAGCCTGTCCCTGTCCCCTACACACACGTGCCTCTATGAAATCAGGGAGCAAAGGCCCCAGGGAACCTGCCCTCAGCAGTGGCACAGAAACAGGGCAGGTCCGTCAACTCTACCCTCCGCAGCTGCCCCAAATCCTAAGCCCACAAGCACGCCCCAATTTCATCATGGCAAGGTAGCTCTCGGGATAGAGGCTCTGCACAGCCCTGAGCTTGTCAGGCCTTGTCTGGGGGTGCGCTGACCACTCTGGACCCCTGCAAGCTGCTACCCATGGCCTGACCTCGAAGTCTGGCTTCCCTGCCACCCCCTCCCTCTTCAAAACCGCCACTTGCCTCATTCCCAGCATGGAGGGGAGAGGGAAGGCGGCTTCTTCCCTGCCAGACCCCCACTCTCAGGGAGCCCCTTTCCTAGATGCTTCGCCAAAGCCTTATTAAAGCCACTCACCAGGTCAGAAGCCCAGGGCCCAGTCCTGCATGAGGGCACGTCAGCCAAGCCGCCAGGGTCACACAGCGCCTGGCCGGGCAGGGACACCACGCTTGGGTGAGGTCACAGCCTGAGTGACCGTCAAGCAAACAGCACAGCTGGAAGGACTCCAACAACAGGTCACACGCTTCCTCGTTTAGGTCTGGACGCTGGTCCAAAATCAAGATGCTGCCAGAGTGTCGGGGGAGAACTTTCTCTGCGGGGTGCACAGGACCACCTGCTCCCTGTGCCCTCACGTGCTGGAGAGAGCGAGCTCTCCGGTCTGTTCTCACAAGAACCCCAACCCTACCAGAACAGGGCCCCATCTGACAGCCTCACTGAACCTTAATTATATCCTTAGAGGTCCTTCATCAGAATACAGCCACACTGGGGGGGGGGGGCAGGGCTTCAACTTAGGGATTTGGGAGGAATGGCACAAACATTCCATCGGTAACAGTGACCCCCTGATGCAAGGTCCAGTGAGACACATGACCCTCTGGGGGTCGACTGGGGTTAGGGTCAAATGGAGCTGAAGGTGTCCCCTTGGCTGAGGGTGGACGGGGTCAGACGAGGTTTCACAAGCTCCTCTGTGTCCCCACAGAGGAGAACGGCTGAGAGCACCCAAGCTCGAGAGGGTCACGGAGGCACCAGCCCTGCCTTCCTGTTCAAGCTCACCGCCTGCTGCCCAAGGCCTGTGGCTTCTCCAGGAAGAGGCGTTCCACACACACTCCTCCACCACTCACCCTCTCTCTGAGCCCATCGCTGTTTCCCTATCACCACAGACTTCCCCAACCGCGGAGCGAGAATACCAGTCCAGTCCAGAGCTACCTCTAGATCTTGTTTGCTTTCCCCCATGGTTTGCAGGAGCTCTAGGAGTATCGACAGAGCAGTAGAGCTGGGGGACCCGGAAGCTTAGTGAAGTTCCAGCCACAGGGCCTTTGCACATGCCATTGCCTTCATTTGGTGTCTCTTCCCCTAGAAATCTCCCAGCCTGGCTCCCTCATTCCCATCAGGACTATTATTCAAGAGGCTCGCCCCGGCCTGTCCATGTCCAACTGACGTCTCTACCCCGCCCTCACCTTCGCATCGCCATCCGCTTTCCTAATTTCCCGTACACTCAATTTACCCTGTCCATTGTCTACCACTACAACTTCTGCGTCTGGTCCTGGACTTCAGGAATTTCTGTCTGCTTAGTACAGTCCTGGAACCCCACTGCCTAACACAGAGTAAATGCTCAAAAAATGTCGACTGAATAGAATAGCGTCACATCTATTAATTCAAACCGAGCGTGGACGATCTTCTAGGGCTGGTTTGGACCTAAGACCTGATAGGTAATGACCTTCTTCTTCTTTTTTTTTTTTTCTTTTTTAAGATTTTATTTATTTATTTGACAGAAAGAGATCACAAATAGGCAGAGAGGCAGGCAGAGAGAGAGGAGGAAGCAGGCTCCCTGCCGAGCAGAGAGCCCGATACGGGCCTCGATCCCAGGACCCTGAGACCATGACCTGAGCCGAAGGCAGAGGCTTTAACCCACTGAGCCCCCCAGGCGCCCAGGTGATGGCCTTCTTTCTAGCCACAGGAACCGCGGGCAAGGTGCTGAGATGGGGCTCCTTGCAGGGCAATGCACCCAGAGGGACAGAGGAGGGACACCAGAAACAAACCCTTAGTGGGCCCCCTGCCACACTCAGGTTGAGGGAAATCCCCTAAGCCCCAGCGCAAGCCCCTTAGGAGTGGCACAGCCCATCCTGCTGCCCCTAGAACTCCAGGACATGTCACTTTGACCCCGGCCACCCTGCCCACGGCAGGCCCAGGCTCCCAGCAGACGCGGGCTGCCCAGCAACGGGGCCAGGCTGGATTATCATACATTACGACATAATTACTGGGTGGAAATTTACAATACAAAGCGCCCTCCCGGACAAGTTGTCTATAGAAGGATTCCAAGGATACAAAGCCCAGCTGTGTCTGTGACCGACCCCCGCCCCCAGCTGGCCCCAGCCAGAATTTCAAAAGAAGTGGGTGGGTTGCAGAAACCCCAGTGCACCCCTGGCAGCAGAACCCTGCCCAGGGGAGGGCCCTACAGGCTCTCAAGTCCCACCACCCCCAGCCCTGAAGCCCACTCGGGTTCCCTCCCCACCCCCACACCCCAGCTCAAGAGCTGGCATCACTGAGGCGCTCTCTGCCAAGGCTGCCTAAGGACAGAGAACCGTCGATGCTGCGCCGCAGACCGGCTGTGACCTGCACTGAGGCGTAACTTCCAACTAAGAGGCACTCGTGAGCGTCTCCTGCATGCCCGGCACTCTGTTAGCACAGGGCAAAACTGTGCATGAGACCAACCAGCTCCCCCACCCCCTTCTGGCAGCACGGACAGTCCCGCTGGGGTGGTAAACAGTAGAATACACAGGAAATGCACGTCAGTGCGCGAAGAGCACTGGCAAAGCAGCAAGTAGCAGAGTGTGCAAAGGCCCTGGGGTGGGACCATAAGGGGGTACCGGGCACAGTGCAATGCTGCTGCTAAGATCACCAGCTTTTATTCTCAGGGGGTTTCTGAGCAGGGGAGCCACCTGGAGGGGCCGCTCAGCCCGCTGCAGGGGCAACGGCAGGCCCGGGTTCCAATCGCTCTCTAGGCTTCTGGTCTCAGTGGTGGCATAAAACCAGTAAGAGCTGCCCCATTCTTGCTGCGAAAGAACAAGAGAGAATATAAGCAAAGGGCCAGGCACACAAGCTGGGCAGTGGGAGAAAGTTCCCCAAGCCTCGGCTGCCCCACCTGTAAAATAGGTACAGCCCGGGACACAGAGGGACCGAAGGCCAAAGGACCTGTGCTTTTGTTAGCTGGGAGCCCAAGTGCCACCCCCAGCCCAGGCCACCACGCCAGCCCTGAGTGACGCCCCTACACTGGGACCCAGCGGTAATGCTACTGCTGTAGATGATATTAGGGGCATTAAAGGCGGAAAAGCGGACGAGGAGTCACTTATCCTCTGGCCATAAAACCCAGGGCCGGTCGTGGGGAGGCAGCTGTCCAGCACCGCTGTCCCAGGCGCCCCCACAGGGCCTCTGGGGCTGCTCCCGCAGTCCCAGGGTGGGGAGGACTGCTACCAATCACCAAAGCCCTGGGAGCCAGCAGGAGGACGTGGGAGGAGCCGGCACTGATCTGAAGAACCCCAGGGCGCTCCTCCACATAACAAAGGCCAGCAGCCTTCCCATACCAGGTGGCAGGCAGCCAAGAGGCTCAGAGAGGGGAGGGTACGCGCCTGGAGCCACACAGCACCAGCCACTGCTCTGCGGTCCGACTTCCGGTCCGTCCTCCGCTGTCACGGGCAACCCCAGTCTCTCCTGGGTCTGGGCACCTGCTCTGCAGAAAGGAACCAAGCCGAGGAGAGCAAACCGACCTTCCTGTCCTTAGGAGCCAGCCCACCGGGGGTCTGACCAGCTTGGAAGGCCCAGCTGAGAATCACCAAGTCCTGACTCCCTCTCCAGGCTCGGCCTCCTCCTCTGAGCAATGGTAGGGTAAGAGGACTCGGAGGACTAAGGCAGACACAGCGAGGCTAGGGTGCGGGGGAGGTGCCCAGAGGGCCCTGCTGCAGGACGGCAGGGGTTTGCCAAAGTCACCCCACACATGGCCAGGGGGCGCCTGGAGCCCGAACTGCAGCCTCAGAGCCCAGCTGCCGGGGAGTCTCTCCGGGACCTCACAGGAAGGAAACAGGCTTAAAAACTCTACATTGGGGCACCTGGGTGGCTCAGTGGGTTAAAGCCTCTGCCTTCGGCTCAGGTCATGATCTCAGGGTCCTGGGATCGAGGCCCGCGTCGGGCTCTCTGCTCGGTGGGGAGACTGCTTCCTCTGCTCTCTCTGCCTGCTTGTGATCTCTCTCTCTATTAAATAAATAAATAAAATCTTTAAAAAACAAACAAACAAACCCCAAAACTCTACATTGGGCATCAAAACTGTCACCATAGGGGGCACACACCCCTGCCCTCAGGAGGGCTGAGTTTCTAGGAAGACAGGGAACTTAGCTCTGGGAGTGTGGGTGCAATAGTCTCCCTGAGCTGCTCTCAGAGGTCCGCTCTGGGATGCTGCACAGCCCCCAAGCCCGGACCCCGAAGCCAAGGGAAGAAGTGGAGGGGGGGGCTCATGGAGGGAGGGGCCGTGCCTGGCTCCTGACAACTTTTCAAGGGTAACTCCGCCTCTCCACTCATTCCAAGTCCTGTTTGGAAAGATAAACTCTTTCCTTTCGGATTCTGCAAAACCCGTGGATTTTCAACGTCCAGCTGCACCTGAGCCCACGGCCCTATATGTGTACCTTTCTCTTCGGAATCCACGCAACCCCAAAGCATTTGGGAATATTGTATATTAAGGACGTGCCATAAAAATAAATTGCACTGTAAAAGGGGCCTCTTAATAGACAACCCTGGCTCTAGGGTTAAACGCTGAATTTCACACTATTATCCACAGTGGCATCAGATAGATCAGAGGGTGCCCGGGATCCCAGGCCTCCTCCTGCAGAGACTCTGGCCCGGTGTGGAGGGGGTTAAACGGGGCCCCAGGGTCAGAAACCTCTTCCAGGTAGTGCTCCCCAATGCTTTAATACCAGAAGATTCCTCGGGACCAAATGCTCCCGAAGACAGCTGTCAGACACATTAAAAAACAGGAAAACACACACACACACACACACACACACACACACACACACACACACACACAAATGAGACAGCGTACCAAATGCCAAAATATCATGAAAATTCAAGCAGCTAAAACAAATATAACCATAAAAAGACCGGAATCCTAGAAAAGCGATCTCTGCAATTAAGCAGTTTTCTGCTATATAGTGATAATCACCTAATTATACTATTAATGACAGTTCAACCTGCTTTGAAATAAAAGGACATTCTTCCATAACAGGATGCCAGCTGTTCATTACAGATGTCAGACATCTTTAAAGCATTATTATTAAAGGGGGGGGGCCCTATAAAATGCACACATCCATATTTCGTGCCCCCCACACATGGGAAAAAAAAAATCACAATTAGCCACGTTGTGCACCAGCGAAAAAGTGAAAACAGAATGCCACCGCCCAAGACGAGGTGGAGGGGCCAGGTCACCCCAACCTCTCCAGGGCCTGCGCTCCTGTGCTTGGCTGGGGGGCAGGCGGAATGCAGCCACATGGGCAGACCGACCACCCCAAAGAGAAATGGAAGGAGGATCCGTATATATTTTAAGGCATCTTTAATTCCTTTAAATGAAATAATCTCCGGAACCAGGATGTTTATGCCAAAGAATAAAGCTCCCGGCAATCCTGCCAGAGGGGCCTTGGTAAACATATCGTCAGGCTCCCGGTGGGGGAAAGCACTTTGGTGGCCAAATCGGGAGGAAGAGCCCACAGGTCACCCGAGGTGGCAGCGGCAGGCCCACCTGCCCGGACCCTGCAGACATCTGCTGGGCTGCCCTCCCTGCCGGGGTTTCCTCCAGGGGTTTCTTCCAACGGCCTGCGCCTTTGACATTCCGCAGCGCCAAGGTGTAATAAATATCCAACTTTGTCTCTGACAATAGGCAGCCACATTTAATTAACTGGAGCGTGTAAAAAAAAAAAAAAAAGTGGAGGAGGGGGAGGGGGCACAGGGAGCAGCAGCCATGGAGGAGGGGCTTAACCTTTTCAGCAAGCTGCTGGCGGGGCAGGGAGGGCACTGGCCTTGTCAGGAGGGTGCAGAAGCAAGCTTGATAACGCAGGCGCCAGCAGTTACAGCCCCCCTCCCAGGGATAGCAGACTCCGTAACCCTGGAGGGCTTTCTCGAAGGCCCCCCTGCACTCCCTCCCACCCCAGTCCCCAAGACGGCAGGGCCGGGCTGCATGGGGTTGAGAAGGCCCAGCCTCTAGAGAGCACTAGAGAACCCACCCAAATCTCAGCAGAGTTGGAAGGACGGCAGCTGGAAAGTCCGGAAAGAACACCTGCCTCGTTCCCAAAACGGCTCCCCCGCCGGCTCCTGGGCTGCTGGCCCGGGAGCTCCTCAGAAGTGGGGTGGAGGTGCCTGGAAGGCACACTTCGGGAAGGTCACTCCAGTGGCCTCCCAACCCCGGGGGCCTTGTCAAGCAGAGGAAGGGGCATCTTCGTGGGGTCCTGCTCCTGTGGACCCTCTGGGGCCAACCCTCGCGTTTTCATGGGTCTGAAAAGGCCGTATCCGAGGGCAACGGAGGACCTCGGAGCTGCTGAAGGGCGCCTTCCCGGCTCAGCCTGAACTTGCTGTGTGACCCCGGGCCAGTCACGCTCTGTCTCTGGGCGGCAGCTGCCTAACGAATGCGGGGATTTTCCCAGGCCAGATTCTCACTGCAGAGCTAAGGAACATCATCCTGGAGAGCCATTTATCCAGTTTACAACTCCCACGGCTGGCCCTCAATAGCTTCCTTTCTGTCCCACAAGAACACCGGGACCAAGCCGGCTCTGCACCAGCTGGACACCCTCCAAGAAAAACTCAGGCTCCAGGGGCTGCCTGTCAGAGTCAGATGGGAGGCCGTCCCCCCCCCCCCCCCCCCCCGGCAGGGGGACCGGGCCTCTCCCAAATCCGGCCTCCAGAAGCCCAGCACAGGCTGTCCCGCTACGCCCTGACCAAGGAAGCAGTGCCTGCTCAAATTCTCCAGAAAATCCCCAGAGGAGCGTGGCAGAGGTCACTCACATGTCCCAGCATTTCATTCCTTTTTCTACGGAACTGGGCTTTGGAGAAATTTCACTCCAATTCCCAATAAGATTCCCAGAAATGCTTCACAGCACTCACGGGCCGCGGGTCAGTTCTGAGCACTGCCCCCCCTTTGCTCTCACCACCGGGGTGAGGAACAGCAGCCACTGCTCCATTTTACAGCTGGGAAAACAGAGGCCCGGGGGCCGGCGTGCAGCTCCAGAGGAGCCTCGGCACAGTCAGCAGAGGACGCCGTACCTCCGCTCTCAGCAGGCAGGAAAACCTGGGCTGTGCAAACACGTGTCTACGGACATTCACAGAGCGTTACTCAAACAGCCGGGAAATGGGAAGGGCCCAGACATCTGTCCACGGAGGAGGGGACACACCAGTGGCCCACAACGGGGTACGAGGCGGTCGCGAAGAGGAACGGAGCCGTGGCGCACATGACACCACCGATGAACCTTACGAACGCGATCATGGAAGAGGCCATCATGGGACTCCACTTGGATGGGCAGATCCCTGGAGACAGAGAGCCGATGAGCAGCTCCTGGGGTGTGGAAGATGGGGTGAACTGGGGGTGACTGTTAATGGGGGCAAGGGTTTCCATAGTGTGGAAAATGTTCTGGGCCCAAATGGTGGTGGCGGCTGCCCAACTTGGTGAATGTGTTAAAAACCACAGAACTGCACACTTTATAAGAGGCTGGAAAACGGGGGTCGTTACTTCTGGAAATGGAATGTTGAGGTTTAAACCATGGCTCCATCACTTCCTAGCTGTGTGACTTTGGGCAAGTCACTTAACCTCTCTGTGCCTCAAGCTCCTTCCTCATCCGCATACGGGGATGCTGATAACAGTACCTGCCTGACAGGGAAGGTGACAGGTAGATGAATCAACCCAGCCGAGGCCCCTCCAACTCTTCGCCCGTCGTCTCAGGCACCCCTGTAAACAGGTCTCGCTGTGCCCCAGAACCCCACCAGTCCAAGTTCGCCCAACACCCTGCCTTTGCTCACTCGTGTGGGATGTCCTGATCTAGCAGACGGAGGCCCCACACTGCTTCCAGGAAGCCCCCTGGATGATTCAAGACCTCCCTTCCCCCCGACCCTATCCAGCAGCTGGATGAGGTCACTGGGATCCCACAGCCGCGGGGGCCTTCACTGAGCTTTGGGAGGGCCCCCAAGAACACCAGGGGAGGAGAGCTGGGATCTAGAACCACCCGCTTCCAGATCTGGGCTCCTTGCGTGGGATTTTACCTGCCCTGGAAGGTAAAGGCACAGCACCCTGAAACCTCGTGGATGTGCCCGGAAAGGGGTGAAGATGAAGCGAACATGCATGTGCAGGAGAGAGAGAGAACCAGGTTAGAGACCTTCTAGAGACACCCCCCGGTGACCGAGCATGCGCACCCACACACGCGTGTGGACACACATACACCCCAACCCCCCAAATCTCTAGACTTGCCCTCCAAGGCTCCATCCCACCCGGGGGTCCAGCAGCACCTGACGATGGAAACTCCTGCTTTCATCATCAAACGGTCACTGGGTGGTTTCTGTCCCCACCCCCATCTAACTCACTTCCTCATGCTGCGTCCCTCACTTCTGTCTCCACAGCCCTTGTCACCCACACGTGACATGGCCAGCCCGATGTCCGTCACGGCCCTGGCCTCCCTCATGTGGGCTCTGATCAGCTCGGACCATCCTTCTGTCCTTCCAGTGTTTACTGTCACAGGCAGGTCACCTCCCTGCCCCCGGAGTTCCCTGTGGCCCCAAACAGCAACGGCCCCCCTTGGGGCTCCCAGGGGCCTCCTGGCCTCCCTGCAGGTGTTCCCCCCAGGTCACGAGCCCAGTGTCGTCCACGGGAACTTCCTGTAACGACGGAGAAGTTCTCTTCCTGCACCATCCCCCAGGGTGGCCACCAGCCCCACGCAGCTATTGAGCACTTGAAATGGGGCTGGTGTGACAGTTTTGATTTTGTTTCATTTTAATGAATTTATGTTTCAATGGTGACATGTGGCTAGGTCAAAGCGTGGCCTAGAGGCCAGCCACATGGGTGCCACCTGGGCCTGGGGACGATCAGACGACTGTGGGGGTCGTTTCCCCTGCAACGCCCACTGATTCTTCAAAATCTGCTTCCAAAACCACCTCCTCCAGGAAGCCCTCCCAGAACACTCCAGTCCAATGGGAACTTTCTGTCCTCTGAGCCCCTGCGGCCGTCTGTATCCCTCTGAGCCCAGAAGCTTGTAGCCCAGTCCAAGCCAAGTCCCTCCCCTCCTCAGGTGGCTGGCATGACCTGTGACTCACTTTCGATCCTGCCCTCCGCCCCTCTCAGGCCTGGCACCCAGCAGGTGCTTGGGAACTGCCCCAGCAGCTGCAGCCACAAGAAGCCAACAGCTCTTTCCAAACCAGGGCAAGGAGAACAAAGTTGGTTGCGGGCTATTTGCTTTATTACTCCTTCCACTCAGCTCGCCCCACCGGTCTGACCCGCTGACTGCCTCTCTTGGAGCAGAGCACCTGGGAGGAGACAGAGCCCTGACTCAAAGGCATCAAAACCAGGATGAAAAGCAGGCAGGTGGAGTTATTGGTTTCAATAAGCCAAATAAAACCTCACACGCTTTTCATGAACCTCTCTGCAGGCCGTAATTGAGCACCACGGCTTTGTCACCCAGCAGGTGTCGGTCCCCGCCGCGCCAGCCAGCAGCCCACCTGCAGACCCCGGGGGCGCCGGAGAAGCAGTGGCAGAGGTAGGGCAAGGGCGAGGTCTGCCCCACGTTCCCTCTTACAACCACACACTTGGTGGCCTCCCACACGCTCTGGGCTCTGAGCAACTCTCCGACCGCCAGGCCACGGAGACTCACGCTGATCCAGGGCCAAGACTGCCCACGGCTTCCCTGTCCCGGCAGAAGCCCCCAGAAGCAGCCTGGGAACCTGGGGTTCAGGCGGGCGACACTGAATCCCAGCCTGCTGCTCAGCCTGTGCACGCCCCCTCCCCCTGCACTGCCCCTGAGCCATTGCTCTTAAAACTTACTGCAAGAGCGGCTGGTTCAGCCTGGGAACCCGGGGCCGCATTTCACATCTTGGCTCTAACCCCGGAAGCTGCCAGAAACCTCACTTTTCCGTGTCCTCTTCTGCCAGGCAGAGGATCGAAACCCCCACCCTCAGCACTCCCCCCCAGAGCTCAGCAGGAAGTGGGCGCAACCCCACACAGAGGCGGTCCCCGGGGGCGAGCATATAGATGCGTCTGTCCAGGCTGGGGGCAGGTGGAAGGGCCCCAGGGAGGGCCATTAAAACCCACACAAGTCTAATGCAGCCCCAAGGCCTTCCCCAGCAGCACACCACGCCGGTGACCAAGAAGCAGGGAAAACACACGTTAGCATGGGACCCCAATCGCAGGCTGATGCCCTCTGCGCCCCTGCACGGAGCCAGGGAGGCTGGGAGCGCAAAACCCTGGAGCCCCAATCCCAGCCAGAGGTAAGACAATGGTGCTGGTCACACTGATGACAATCCCAAGAGCCGGGAAACACCATGGAGAGCCCACGCCACGCTACGTGCCACAAGAGGCACTTTAAATGTACAGACCCTTTCAATTCTCACGGCAAGCTCGGGAAGGGCTCTCCTGCACATCTTCTGCGCGTGCAACCCGTGGCTCCGAGCGCCTGAGCCCCCTGCCCCCAGCCTTGTAAGGAATAAAGGGCAGAGCCCGGATTTGAACACTGGCTTCTGCGTTCCTCAACTCCAGAGCTCGACTAGCCCTGGAGGCTACCTTATGAATAACGACCTACCTGGGGAGGCCACTCCCGCCTGGAATAAGGAGGAGCCCATCTTCAGGGGTGAGCCCAGACAGGCTCTCAGACTCTGGGCAGCAGGCAGGGAAGGGCAGGCCGGGCAGGCCGGGGGTGGTGGACCCGCAAGGCCTCCCCTCTGCACTGGGAAGTCAGGCCGCCAAGGACGAGCAGACACGGGGGTGCTGTCCCACGGAACCCTCCGGAGGGGCTGACGTACCCTGGGGTTCAAATACAGATAGGGGAGGGCCTCTTCCCTGCCACTCCAGCTTGGGGGTGTCCTGGGCAGCACGAACCACACTTACACTCCAGGACCGAGGCGTGCCCACCGGAGAGGACCATCGTTTTTGCGGGCTCTGCAGCACAGAGCTCCGGGAGACCCTAAGAGATGAGCCGAGGCAGGAGACCGGGGGCCTCTGGTTCCTGTCCTATGGGCGTCACCCTCATCAGTGCCTGCACAGTGCCAATGGGCAGTTGGGAAACTCAGGGTGGGGGGATGTCAGGAACCCTCTGATTCATGCTCCCCCTCTGTAGAGCCAGTCCCGGCCCTGGTCTGGCTACAACCGAGCCGAGGAGCTGGGAGTTATCAGCCCCATCTACAGGCCGAGAAACTGAGGAAGAAGAGTACAAGGTTTCCGAAGGGCCTCCTCCCCATAGAACCTGCCCCGTATCTGGGTCAGGAGTCAGGCTGCTCTAGCCACGGATCAAGCCCTGCGTGCTAAAGTCAAGGATGAATATTCATGAGCCTATCCGGTTCTACACTTTCATTTCTGGCCCAAATTAATAATTTACCATGGTGTTTCATAAAAACCAGGCATAGCTCATTAGCAGCTCCCCACAAGGCACGGCAGTCGACCCACGGATGTCGGCAAGGGGCTGGTCTCTCCACTGGGACGGGGCATGACGCCCCCGTCTCGGGAGACAGACAGCCATTCTCTGTGTGGGGCTGGTGAACCTGCAGTGGGGGGGCCCCTCTGCCATGGGGAGCCCCGTGGGTGCGCCGAGGCCTCTGCTCCAAGCTCCACAGAAACATAGCTCCCCTAAAGCACCTCAGGACACTCTGAGCAGCTGACTCTGGAAAAGGATGACCTCTTCTCCCCTGGTAAAAGGCAAACCCACCACCTGCCGAGAAGTGCCCACAGGTGGGTGGAGGGCGCGTTTCCAGAGGAGGCAGCGTCGCACCCCTATCCCGCACCCCCTCCAGCACCTTGCCCTCACCCATCTAGAACCAGAGAGCCTCGCCCCTCCAAATAAACCCCAGAGGCCCATCCCTCCTAAGTGACACTGTATGACCCTCAGGGCTGGAGCCCAAAAGGCCAGGCAGTTTCCCTCTGGTGAACAGGGACACTCCGGAGCCTCAGGCCACCATGTACAAAGCGGAGCTTTCCCCCAAGTCGCCAGGTTGTCAGGGAGCCCAAGGCACACTTAGGGGCCGAGTGGAGGCGCTCAGAGGGTCAGCCCCTCCCTGCGGAGGTCCCGGCCAACAATCAACACTGACTGCCACACAGTAGGGAGCCGGGTCTTCAGATGATTCCAGAGCCTGGCCATGGAAACCCCTCCCGCACCCCGGCTTCCCTGCTGAGGCCCCAGGAGCCCCGCAGTAGAGACAGGCTGCGCCCCACCACGCCCCTTCTGAAAACTCCTGGGCTACACCACCGGGAGCACAATAAAACGAGGTCCTTTTAGAACCACACCTGGGTTCTAAACTGGTTCAGGAAGACTTCCTCCATCCCAGGGAATCCTGGCACCCCGTAGGATCCCCCGACTTCCGCTGCTCTCCCCCAGCTGTCGGGCTGGCCTGCCCACCCAGCGCCTGGCGTCCCATGCCGGTGCTGGAGTAGACGGGTTGAAATCGTCTGTGAGTGAAACTTCCCAAAAGGGAAATGGGGGTGGGAGGGAGAGGAAGGGGGAGTGACACCTTTGTCCCTGGGCCCTGAAGATCTAAGATGAAGGCTGCTGATAGTTCTGACACGCATTCCCAGGAGGGGGAGGGGGCGGGGAGCCAGTGTGAACCGCCCCCCCACGCAGCTGCCGCTCGGCCTTACCTACCCCATGCCTTACTCCAACTGTTCCCCAGCAAGCAGCCGCCTGCTGGGCCCCTCCAGTGAGCTCAATTAAGACCCAGGCATTGTCTCCTCCCCCCTTCCTTTATGCTCCCTGCAGGCCCCCCTTCCTCTTGTCAGATAATCACGGGAAACCAGCGAACGGTTGACACAGTTACCAAGACAACAGAAGTTAGGACTGGCGAGGAGGTCTGAAAGCTAATCCTAAATGAATTATAGGGCAAGAGTGACAAGGGGGTGGGGACCGGCGTGGGCCAGCTTCAAAGAGGGCCCAGTGCATGAGACACGGTGCTGTCCTCCGCAGGCGCTGGCCGCGTGGGCTCCGCCACACTCGCTTGAGGGCGACACCGGAGTCCTCCGGGGTGGGGGGGGGGGTCGAAGAAGGAATTCATTAACACAACATTCTCCACTCAAGACGCTCGGGCACCAGCATCCCTCATCCGAGGAGGCACAGGGTCTGGGGTGCAGCCAGTTCAGCTTTTCTGATGGGGGGGCAGTGGGAAAAGAGCGGGGATGATCTGATCCCGGCGATTCTGTTTCCTCTTTACTTATTCAGAACTTGCCAGGGTGCTCAGCACGACCCGGCTGGCTGACAGCCATTTTGGGAGTCGGAGCACCGTGGCCCTGAACTCCTCGCCAGCCTGCCCAGCCCCGTGGGAGCCGACCAGCTATGCCTTCCCTGCCCTGGCCAGAGCCCCTGTCACAAATGACTCAGCCAGGTCTCTTGGAAATGCCCCCTTCTCTGACACCCATCCGGAGTCTGAGACATGGGCGGCACAAGGCCCACGTTGGTGACCACCGCTAACAGTTCCAGAGATCAGAGCCCGCAGATGACCTCTCAAACGCTCACACCGACCCCACTGGTGCCATTTAAATAAACGAAGCAACTGAGGCCCAGAGAAGGTAAGGAACCTGCCCAGAGCCACACAGCCAGATGGGAGTGAAGGAAGAATGGAACCCAGGGCTCCCTTTCTGGCCACCTGGATAAAGCAGCCTCCACCCACACTCCGGCTACCCCTTGCCCTTCCTCTGCTCCCCTTGTCTCCCAGCGTCTTTGATTTTAACCATGGCTCTGGCACCAGCAAAGTCTCATGGCCCTGCCCTGCCAGCCCAGCCTGCACCCGGCCTCAGCTGTCTGCTGGTCAACACCCACCCCCTCTGAAGGACAGGATACCCTCCCTCCAGATTTCCCCACTCCCATCTCTCCCTGGCCTTCCCTGCTTTCACTCACCCAGCACTTCCCTCCAAGGAGATTATAACCCCATTCTCAAACTTCCAGGGGACCCAGATCACTTGCCACAATCAGGAAGAGTGTCAGGCAAGCATGAGAATCCCCTGGAGGGCTGGTGAGCACACAGACTGCCAAATCCCACCGGAGTTTCTGCCTCAGGAGGCCCAGAGAGGGGGGAAGGACGTCCTGGATAATCTGAACCTCTAACAGTTGCCAGGTGGTGCCAGTGTTGCTGGCCTGGGAACCCCACTTTGAGAACCATCAAGGTCTTAGCCCAGCTCAGCCTCTGCTCTCTGTACTTGGTTTTTTTGGGGTTTTTTTTGTTTTGTTTTTTTTTTAAATCCTGGGGTATTCTTTTAAAAAAAAAAAAAAGAAAAAAAGATTTTATTTATTTATTTAACAGAGAGAGAGATCACAGGCAGGCAGACAGGCAGGCAGAGAGAGAGGAGAAAGCAGGCTCCCCACTGAACAGAGAGCCCGACACGGGCCTCGATCTCAGGACCCTGAGATCATGACCTGAGCCGAAGGCAGAGGCTTAACCCACTGAGCCACCCAGGCACCCTGCTCTCTGTACATTGACCTCCGCTTGCAGACCCTACACTCAAAGGACCCCAGCCCACCCCTCTCCTGCAGGACGCCAGCACTCTAAGGAAAGCCTCTGCTGACGGTCAGCCTCCACAAGAAGACTGTTGGAGCCATCTTCCCAAAACAGATGGGCCCAAGGCGTGCCGCCATCCAATCTGTCTCCACCTCCAGACTCTCCCCCACCTCTCAGCGCCTCCACTCTGCCAACACAGTCTAGCCTGCCACCTGTCTCTCGCCTGGGGCCATGGCGGGTCTCTCCATGCTCTTCTCCAGCTACCCCCTGACCGCCTGGAATCTACCTGCGCCCTCAGGCCAGAGGGGAGCTGAAGGCCAACTCCCATCACCCCTCCTCTCACCTCTACCCTGCCCCCCAAGCGAGCACACCCTATGGCCACACACACACATCCCTAGGGCCTCAGGGCCTTTGCACATGAATGACCCTTTGCCTGGGCCCTTGCCCTTCAGATTTCACCAAGGCTAATAATACCTCCCTCTCTGGCCACCTGGATAAAGCAGCCTCCACCCACACTCCAGCTAAACTCTCCTTCCGGGGAGGCTGGGGGGGGGGCGCGCAGCCCAGCCCCCTGCCAGAGGTCTGCCCCGCCCCCCCCCATTCTGAGGGCACAAGCTGGTCTGAACGCATCTGTCTGGCTTCCAGGGTCTGGCACCCACAGGACCAGAGCCCGCAGTTCCGGGCAGCCAATGAGGGCCTTCCTGCCTGCTCTCTCTCTCCCTCCTCCACGCCTTGGGTCCAGGACCCTCATTCTGGAAGACACCGCACTAGACACCACTGCTCTTTGAAGGCTGCCCAGGCTTCAGAGCCCTGCCACTAGATGGCACTGCTGAGAAGCAGGGTAAGAGTGGGGGCCTTCCCTCTCAAGTGGCCAACAGGTGTGGGTGGGCGGGTCTGCTCCCCTGTCCCCTCCTCCCTGTGGTCTCTCACAAACTGCCTCCACCCCCACCCTTAATGCCATAGGTGCCTCCCCTGCACTCCCAGCATTCGACCCCCTGGATTTCTCAAGCCAACCGTCTGCCATCACCACGGCAGGAATGGCCCAGCATGCTCAAAGTCCTCAGGCTGCCCAAAGTGCACTGAACATGCTGGGTATTTCAACAGCAGCTTCCCTATTCTTGTTCATCCTTCCCCCCTGACCAGCCTCCTTCCACTCAGCCTCATTCCCTCTGTGTTCCTCACTTCCAAGGCCTGCCTTTAATGCGCTTCATCCAGGGAGCCTTCCTGGATTTCCTCCCTCGGGGTGATCTGGGGAGATCCTGGCCTTGTTCCTCACACTCCCCATTTGTTCCTGAAGCAAGTGGGAGATAAGACACAGCCCTCCTTCTCTGTTCCTGCCTTCACACCTCAGCACAGTACAGGGCCTGGCACCCTGGCAGGGGGCGGGCAGGTCTTGTCCAGCCACCAGAGGGGCAGATTCTAAAGGAGACAGACCTGTTCTGTGTCCCTGACGGGGAAACCTGGGTCAAACGCAGGCACACTGTGTGTTCTGCATGAAAAGCAAAATTCTAACAACCCACAGTGGCAAGGCCTTCTCTCTAACAGGAACAGGACCCCGAGGAGACCCCCAAAAGAAGAGAAGGGAGGGGTTGGGCCATCTGACCTCTGAGGTCCCTTCCAAGTCCAATGTTCTGTGACTTCCCAACCCCACAGGCCATTAAGCAAGTGGCCAGATGCCCACTGGGCGATGGTCCAGGCCTGGTCAGAGGGCACTTCCTGTCTCTCTGCAGGAGGAAGAGAGGGCAGCCGCCGATCCTTTGAGGCCAGGGGCTTCCGAGACGGGGTGGGCTCTGACTCTGGAGGCAAGAAGCAGGCCCGTGTTCACGCACACCCAGCCGGCCCCCACTAGCACCCCTTGACTTCCAGCACGGCGGCGATCGGGCTGAAGAGTGACCACCGAGCCCAAGCCGGAGATGCGGAGGGCCTGGCATTGGTGGGAAAAACCCGGAAAAACGCATTTTCCCCTAAAGACTTGTAAAAAAAAAAAAGTCACTGATTTTTTTCCCTTTTACCCCAAGCTTTCACAGCTCTAAATATGCCACACTTAGTAATTTTACGAGCTAACCAAGTTATACATCACACGGTTTTATGTTCCTAAATTAACAAAAGGACTTTAAATCTATATGGAGCTCTTAAAAACACACAAAAAAGCACGGCATCTATTTTTATTCCCTCACCCCCAAATTCCCTCTTCCCTTCTAATGCAGCCCCCCACCCGTGGCTGCGAAATTCCAGCTGACCATGTAGCCAGACCACCAAGGAAAGACAATGAGAGCCCCAAAGACAGGGGTTCTGCTGCCCTTTGAGAAAGGCTACCTTAGGGGTTACAAAAGCCTGAATTCCCCCCACCCCCTCAAAGGAGATTACCATAGGCTGTCCCCTTGCAAATGAAGAGGCCCCATTTCCCAACCCAATTTCAACAGAAAGTCTCAGGAGAGTTACAAGTCTGCAGGTCCTGCAAAGGCTCCCGGCGGCTCATTTTCTTAACTGCACAATGCCAGGGTAGACCAGATGACTGCAGGACCCATCCACGCTCACCCCTGCTGGGGAGGAAGCACTGTGGGGGGGGGGGGGTTGGAGGATGGACACCCCTCACACATGTCGACGTCCAGGGGGAAGAGGGACAAGGGGCATGGAGTACTGGACCGGGAACAGAAGCCCAACTCCAGACACTTCATCCCACTGCTGGCTCTGTCCCTGGGAGCGAGGTAGCTCCGGCCAGCTGCCCCTCTAGCCTTCTACCACTTCCTGAACCGGAGGAAGAGAATCCTACTCTGGGGCAGAAATCCAGGTATCGTATTGACTGTTTGCTCCAAGAGCATAAAAGAAAACTTTTCCTGACTCCCAGAGTCCAGAGATAAGAAGCAGGAGAGTTTCTAATGAGGCTCTATCAGATTCCCACCCATGGAGTAGAACGACACATTTAAGCAAGAAAAAAAAGCTTAATGAGAACCAAATTGAGCAGGGGGTGGGAACCAGCCCAGGCCCTTCGGAGAAGGGCTGGGGCACAGCTGGGACAAAAGGGCCCCCGGCTTTCCCAGCGGACAGATGGAAAGGTGGCGGCCCCTCCCCGGCTCTCAGGGGTATTGGAAGATTAATTAGTGACTGCCTGGAAAGTGCTAGATGGGAGCCGAAATGCTTGTCCCCGCTGAGTTTCGGAGCTGTAAATAAGCAGCCTTCTCAATCACCACTGAAATAGCAATGTTGTCTCTTTATCTGACTCAGAAGGTCCCTGGGAGCAGGGTTTCCGTGGCTCCACAGCCCACCGGTCGCCATGACTTTGCTTCGGACCCCGCAGCTTCCCAGGGCCCACTCAGAAGCCGGGCCCAAGCTCCATCGCCCGTCTTGGTGGCGTCAAGAAAGGGCACCCGAAGACAGGGCGCTGGGGGCCTGCCCACCCCGCCAGCCCCCTCCCTCCACCCGGGTGGGCCTGAGCTGAGACCAGCAGCCGGCCTCACGCACTGGGCCCTTGTGGCAGAGGGCTAGGGGAGAAAGGGAAATCCAGGCAGCTCGCCACAGGGGGCCTGGGCACCTTCAGCTCCCCGGGGCGGGCTGCTCAGGTCTCTGGCCAGCCTGTCCGAGGCTGACCCTGGGGAGGCAGCTGGAGGCGAGGAGATGTCAGACTGAAAGCAACCGCCAGCAGGCTGTGTGGCTTGGGGCCAAGCCCCAGCCCTCTCTGAGCCTCAGTTTCTTCCCTGGAGTTTGGAGTGTCCTTCCCAGCAGTGGACAGTAAATCCTGAGGGGCAGCCGGGGTCACCCAGAGTTCAGCATGGGGCCGGGGTGGGCTGACCTGACAGCTGCGGAGTCCTCCCTGCCCGAACTCCAGGAACAAGATAAGGGGCCGGCTGGGCGCCGCCACCCACACCAACGGCCAATTCCCTCCCTCACTCTCCTTCAACAAATATTTATTAAGCAGGGACTCTGGAGCCGAGCAGCCTGCGGTCAGAGCCTGGTGGTGCTGCTTACGGCCTGTGTGACCACAACCTCTCTGTGCCTCAGTTTCTCTCGCTGGCCAGCGGGATTGAACGAACACAGTGAATGGGCACCATATCAAGAAGGAGCTACCACTGTGTCTTCCTCCTTATTCTATTATTGTTGGTAGGGCCTGACGCTGAGCTGGGCACAGAGGAAAGGCACGGGTCCAGCCTGGAGCTCACAGGCTGGTGGAGTTCAGGAAAGGGAGCAGCTAGGCGCAGGCGCACACAGAAGGGAAGTTCTCCGAGAAGCTCTAGAGACCCCACCCATCCACCAGTCCGCAGCTCCCTTCCCACCTGCCCACGCCACCTTCTCTTGGCATAGGAAGCATCCCTCTGCTGAGTACCAACCTCACGCCACCCCTCCCGGCCAGTAAAGGGGCAGGTAGAGGCCAGATATTATGTCACGGGGTCCAGAGGGTCTGGGCCAAAGACCTGAGTTCAAGCTCCAGTTCAACCACTAAGGAGCCCTGTGACTTTCTACAAATAATTCCACTCTAATAGCTGGCTCAGTCAGTAGAGCACGTGACTCTTGATCCTACCTTTAAGCCCTACCTTGGGTGTAGAGCCTCCTCGAAAAAATAATTTTTATTCCAGCTATTGCTTGCTAAGTGTTAACTTTGTTGCAGGCCTGTAGGCACCATCCTTACACCAAATGTAGCAGATGTAGTAAGCGGCTGAAATATTTGCCTGTTATAACTGGCCCCCCTTGCTATTGTAGCCTCAAAGCTGCCATGGGCCACACAAAAAAGAGCAGGCTGGCCATGTGCCAATAAAACTTTATTTACAAACAGGGGGTGGGCCGGGGGTCAGGAGCCCCTGCCTTCGCCTGATGCTGAGGGAGGCATCATTACGTTCCCAGTTCACAAATGGGAAAATCCAGGCCCAGAGAGCTCATGTCAAACGACTAAGGTCCCAGCCTGAAGAGATGGACACTTGGCTGCGCGGCCTCAGTCCTGTCACCCGTCGTCGAGAAGAGCAGCAGTTGGACTGTGAACTGCCTCCGGGGGTGAGGGCTGGATAGGCAGGTTCTGGGCCCTGGCTCCCCGTACTTACACATACCGCCTGGGGATCTACCTGCAGGAACAGAACCAGGTCCAAAGGCTCCAGAACACTGGTGTCAGGCCTCCAGAGGCCAGGAAGGCTGTGCCTCTGCTCTAAGGGGTGCGTCCAGACCCCTTCTTCCTGGAGCAGGGCGATGGGGAGCAGCTAGTTCCGCATCCCTCCTCTGAGCCTCTCTTTCCTCGTCTGTCAAATGGGCAGCCACCTGCACTGAGCTCCGAGGTGGGAGTGAGATTTACAGGAGAGGTTCCTGCAAAGCACTCCCAAGGGGGCCTGACAGTATAGTCAAGGGAACTAGACCACTGACTACTCTTGAGTTCATAGAAGCCCAGGGAAGCAAAGCCACCTGACCATGGTTTTTCCCAGTTAAGCCTCTAAACTATAATAGCAAAATTATAAAGTACAAAACTCTTGTGGGGGAATTAAAAAAGGAAACTAGAAGCAAGAGAGCAAGAGAGAGTGGGTGACAAATCTCCCTTCCCAGGCTGACGAAGACCTGTGCCCTGACCTCCCCCTCCTGCCCCCGAGGGCTTAACACCAGCCAGGACTGATTTTCCTTAATTGCTCTGAATTTCCTAGTCTGACACTTCCTCCTTTTCTTTCCGAATGCTCCAAGTGTAAATAGAAAACTGGTCACCTGATGAATAATAAGTACCAGCAGCCACCCAATGGCAGGTGAAGTGGGGTGCAGATTACAAACACCTGTGCTTTTAAGACGCCCTGTACTTAAGAAAGATTCATTCTTGCCACAAACATGTACTGAATGTCTAAGAAAGGCCCAGCACTGGGGAGGGGGAGGGCTCCAGATACAGAGAAAAGAACTGTCCCTGCTTTCCTGCAGCTCCGGGTGCAGGGGGGAGGCCCACAGAAGAGCAGCTCCGGGGGGAGGGGGATGCTACAGCTGGGGTTCCAGGAGCCCCCATGCATCTCACCAGCTCTCAGCTCTCTGCTATCTTCCTTCCGGGGAGAAGGCTTCCTATCCCCACCCCTCAACCCCCCACCCCCAGCCGCCCTGTGTTAGAACACAACCATTTTTGCAAACTGGGGGTTCCTGGTTCTAATTTGGATCAGATCCTTTAGTGCGGAGGGAGGGCAAGTACTCGATTTGCATTTCAAGCAGTGAAGGGCAAAGAGACCAAGAATCTCAGTGGAGACCCTGAGAAGTACTCTCCCTACAAAAGCCTTGCAGACACCAAGCATGAAATGCACACCTTGTCAGTTTCTGGGAAGGGCTAGGGACCTAAAGCAGCCACAAAGACAGAAAGAGTAGCAGTACAGATTTCATCCAGAACCCATTAGCCTTCCCTACTTTTTTTTTTTTTTTACAGTCTGTTGGACTCTTGGATGACCTCCTCCTGTTGTCCTGGTTCAGGGCTGCCAGTGCCAGATCAAGCAGGCTGGGTCCTGTCCAGGCTCTTCCTGGCCCCCACGTTCCTCCCACTCACCGTGGGCCTTTTGTGGGAGCCCCAGCCAAAGCGACAGGGGCTTCTTCTGAACCTACAATGAAAAAAACCCCAGCCCCAACACCCAGCCACCTGCACCTTTCCCCCAGCAGAACAGGGCAGAAATTACCCTCCACGGACAACCTCTTCTGCAGAATTTTAGAAACCCCAGTATGAGCCCAGGAACTTCCTCACCTTCCTACAGCCCCCCATCTCCCCTCCCCCCGCCCAGATCCACGTCGCCGACTTCCACAGGAACTGTGTGAACTCCCAGGGCAGATGAAACTCTCAAAGGAAAGAAGAGAAGAGAAAAACTGCTCCTTCCTAGTACCAGCGGACCTGGGCTGCCCCGCCTTCCTGACCCGAGGGTCAGGGGCCCACCCAGGGCAGGCCTAGTCAGTTACTCCCGACCCAAGGGCACTGGAAAGGGGTGACAGGGAGGCAGCCGGAAGGGCCCCAGGGATCACGGAGGCACCTCCCTCCCTCCCCAGGAACCCCTGGCTTCCCGGCTTCCCCTCGGCCTACATGTCCTTATTTTTAAGGTTTCAAAGTCCAAATAAGGTGAGCTCAAGAGGGGCTCCCCAAGTCTCCGGCTGTCACCCCCTCCCCGCCCCTCCAACTCCGGGTTGAAATGCAGCACGACTTGCGCCGAAACAGAAAGTTACAGGGCAGGCTGCTGTCAGCGCGCAGGAAGGTTAGGGAAACAGGAAGCCACGCCAACCACCCTCCGGAGCTTCCCCCGGCCCCCTCCTCCGACCTCCGCAGGAACAAAACCTTCCAGGGAAACCCGGGCAGGAAGGGGGGCGGGGGACAGGCGCGCCACGCTCGCGCAGAGACCGCGCCAGGGGCTGGTTGGAGGCAGGGGAAAATAAGCCCCAGGCTGGGGGCGGGAGGGGGGCGCAAGCCACCCGATCGGGGCGGCGTGCAGCAAAGTAACTTCACACCCGCTGCTTAATTCACCTTGGAAGGCAGCGTGCCCCGGCCGCTTGCTGCGCCGCCTCGGCGGAGCCGGCTCGGGGCAGACAAAAGGAGCGAGACGCGCAACCCCCGGCGGCGGCGCGGTGGGGGCGGCGGGCCGGGTGGGCGCTCCTCGCCGCACGTCGCGCGCACACCGCCCGCTGGACCGCAGCGGGAGCGGCCCGGCCGCGCGCGCCCGCCCGCGGGGAGCTCGGCTGACCCGGCTGCCCGACCCAGGTTGCGGGTCTGGGCGGGGGGGTCGAGTGGGGTGGGGGTCCGGGACGCGCCGGCGCCGCGCGGGACCCGGGGAGGCGCACAGCTCGCTTACCTGGTAAGTAATACAGAGGCGGCTTCAATCCAAACATGATTCAAATTAGAATTCCATAGTGGCCAGAGAGGGATGAAGAAGGGGGAAAATAAATTTTTTTTAAACCCAGCAATGAGACAAAAAGCGCCGTCCGAGCCAAGGCGCTCAAAAATGTCCAAAACAATAAAATAAAGACAGAAGAGCGATCCCGAGAGCGACGGAGAAAAATGTCTTTTTTTTTTCTCTCCCTAAGATGATGGAAGGGCTCTCTCGGGCCAGCGCCCGGGCAGTTTCGGCCACCTCGGCCAGGGCAGATCCACAATGAGGTGACTGACGACCGAGAACGGGCCGGAGCCTCCACGGCTGCCCGGTGTCTTCGCCGCCGCGTGTGTATTTTCTGCCTTTTGGACTTGAGATGCAAATAAAAAAAAAAAGGAGGGGGGCGCACGGCGGAGGGAAGCAGGCGGGAGAGCGGAGAGGAGCGCGAGAAAAATAAAGGGGGGAGGTGAGGGTGATGAAATTGGGGGGTTAAGATCTTCAGGGATTACTCATTTGAAAGAAAAAAAGGAGCGAGAGAGGGAGAGGGGGGGAAAGCAGCCCCAAGACGTGCGAGTAGCAATCTCTCCTCCATTCAGCCATTTGAATGTCAAGGGCGAGGGTCAAGGGACCTGTTTCCAACAGGGTTTCACGTTCAGAACCAGAAGGAAAAAGGAAGGGGGGGCGGCGGGAGGGGGTATCTCTTGTTGCCAAGGAGAAATCGGCTTTGTTTTCGTTTCCCCTTAGCTACTGGGTGAGGAGGGGCGGGGTGGGGGAGAGGAGGAGGGGGCGAGCGGGAGAGGGGAGAGGAGAAAATTAATACCCAAACAGCCAAGAAGTACCGAGGGGGAGATTTCTTCTCGTAAATAAAAGAGGCAGCGATCGCAAACAAGTCTCAGGCAGGAGAAAGCAGGCCGAAGAGCCGGCTCCCCTCCCCCTCTCGCCACCGACAACCCCCCACCTTTTTCTTTCTTTCCTCTCTCTCTCTCTCTCTTTTTTTTTTTTTTTGGTTATCTCCCCGGGCCGGCGTCCCACCACTGACTCAGAGAGGAGGGGTGGGGGCAGGAGGAGAAAGAACTCGCGGGGGCTCAGGCGTCCGGGCAGGAGGAGCAGGAGGAGAGCGGGGAGGCGAGAGCGCACGGCGGTGGAGAGCCCCTCGATCAATTTTCATGCAAGAATCATTATCGGTAAATTGGAAAGCTGGCTGCCTGACAGCAGATTTGTCTCCCCTAATGAAAGCGAAAGGGTAGGGGCGCAGCGGCGGGCGGCTGCAGGCGGCGGCGGCTCCTTCCGTCTCTACGCGGCATCTTCCAAGAGCTCCATGCTTTACAGAGCGATAATAATAGTTTCACTTGCGAGCTTCTCCCAGCGCGGCCGCCGAGCCGGGCAGCAGATCCGTGCGGACTGGGATGCGGACGCAAGAGAGCTGGGCTCCCTTCTCCAAACGCGGGGAGAGTGCTGTAGCTGGCAGCGGGACGCTCCGCTCTGCCCCAAAGCCGGGCCGTTTGCAAACAGTGGGCGGCCGCGGGCGCCGCCGGGCCCCCCTCGGCTGCCCAACTCCGCGCTCTGGCCGCCCGCCCGCCCTCCCCTCCCACGGCTGACAGCTGCAGGAGCCGGAGTTCACCCGCCGCCGGGGCCTAGGAGCAGAATCCCCAAACCGTGCCCCGGGGGCTCTGGCCGGCCTTTTGTGAACCCACGCGGGACTGCGGAAACGCACACACCGCCCAGCCCGGGTGAGCTCCTAAGGCGAGCAGCTTCTTTCTCTCCTTTCTTTTCCTCGCTCCCCCCCACCCCCGCACCCCACCCTTAAAAATCCGTGTTGCAAGTGTAATCAAATGCTTGATACCATCTTCCACACTCTCCCTGCACTGGTGCATTATCAGATCCGGGAAGGCATGCTTCCAGGCAAATAGACCTAATAAATGCTATTACTGGGATTCTGCAAGCCACGGCTGCACCATAGTAACGAGAGCCCTGGCTAATTTGGTTTAAGAGAACGACCAACTGCACAGAGTGTGTGTGAGTGAGTGTGGAGTCTGTATCTCTTCTCCCCACGCCGCCTCTCTTTCACACTAGCTCAAGAAGGCCCCATGTGATAATTCCCCAAATCGAAGGGGAAAAAACCCTGCCGCCAAACCACATCCTGTGCGCTCATTGTCCAGCCCAGCGATTTTAAAGAGACAGGCTCCATTTACCCACGCTCCCACACACTCTTAAACACACGCTGCAGCGCTGCCTCTTGATGTGACAATTTATTTCCAAGCTCTTTTACCTTCTGAAGGGCCCCTCAGTGGCCCAACGAGCCGGAATCGCGAATTGGCGACCCTAAGGGGTCACCTTTTGACCCCATACACAACATCCTGCTTTGAGGAACAGACCTGAGCCCGCAGGTCCGCCGGGCGGGGCACCGCGGTCACGTCAAGGTTGGGTTCCGGCCAACGCTTTCCAGCCGCTGCGTAAATCAGGGGTCCCCAGCGGCAGCCTCGGGGTCCCTGCTAAACGCGGCGGCTTCAGATGACAATTGAACTCCCAGAATATGATACTCTAGAGGAGAGCTCCAGAGGAGGTGGGGACACCAAGCGTGCCTCCTGACCCCTCTGGGCCACTCGCACACGCCCCCCACCCCGCCAGAAGAATCTTAAATGGGCTGGGCGGAGCGCTCCCAGTCGAGGGAGAGGTGGCGCTCCTCCCCGCCGCCACCTACGGCTGGGTGGGTGCCGCACGCAGGCGGCCGCCTTCTCCGCGGGCTGGGCTGCCGGGGTGCGAGGAGCATCTTTTAATCCCCCAGCCCCCGCTGCGCCCCGCCCCTCTCCCCGCGGGCTGCCGGGCGCGCGCGGTCACCCGGGAGAGCGCCAGGGCAGCTGGCCTGGAAGAAACGGGCCGCGCGGGACCGCCGGCGCCCGCCGCCGGCATCTGGCCGCTCCGCCCCGAGCTGACCCCGGAGGTCGCGCCCGGCCCTCGGCGGCGGCGGCCCTTTGTTTCCGGGGCTGCGTGGCGGCGCGCTAGGCGCTCCCCGCGCCTCCCCCTGCGCTCGCCGCCGCTGGCGGCCTGGCGAGGGAGACAACGGCCCCGGCGCGGCGGGGTCGAGGTCGGGGTCCAGCACCTGCCCGCCACCCCTGGCTCGGCCTCGGCCTCGGCTTGGACCTCAGCTTTCGCCTCCCACCCATTCATCACCCACTTATCACCCGCACGCTTGATAATCTGCGCCCGGCTGGGAGTGGGGGGCACCAGGGCACGCAGGGAAGGGCCCGGGTGAGCTGCCGCCTCCTGCCCCCTCCAAGCCCTTCATAAGCTTGGAAGATCTCTGATCCTACTTTGTGTGGGGGGGAATTAAACTATTTTAAAAAGACCCTAAACTATCAGTTTCTGTTGTCATTCTTTTATTGGTTTTTAATTCTCCAGGATTACAGGAACAACAGTAGTAATTAATACTAAACCTTCCTCTGCTGTATATGCTAATGGCAGGAGCCATAAAAATTAATTTGCAAACATGTCATTACACAATAGCTATACAGGCAATAAACCTGTAATTATGGGCCAATCACAGGCAGGGTACAGAGGGAGGGATGGTCCTCCCAATCTGCTGGATGGCCCCCCTTCCCCGGCTAAAATGGGGAGGATGATGCCAGCAAGGAGCTTGCCTTCTGAAAGCCACCTGTGGAAAACGCTCCCAGCTCCAGGAAACAGTAAAAGGGGTCTCCCATCTCAAGCTCCAAATGGCCCAGCTTCTCTACAGGACCTCCTGGAGATCCTGGAGACAGCCACTCCTGGGCCCATCAGGACTGATATAAGCCCGGAGAGGTGAGCAGAGAGCCTGGGAGAGCTCCCCACCTACCCAGTGGGTAGGGGATGAACGGTAAGAGGGGTAGAAGGCCCCACACTGGGGGGCCAGCACCACCCTCGGGGCTTCCCGGTCAAAGGCAAACATCTCTCCCTATAAGTATCTGAATGCCTGCATTGAATTATCCCAAAATGCTTCAGCCAAACCCTAATGGCCTTTGGCCACTCCCTCAGGGAAGAAGGTGCGCTGCAAGATTCTAAGTGATACCTCCGCCCCCTTCAGTCCTGGGTCTGGGGGGCTCAGAGTGAGTTGGTGACATCTCCTGGTGACAGGGACGTTTGGAAGGGAGGAAAGGAGGAGACCCACTATGAGAGCGCGGCTGCACCACAGCTCCTGACCTAAAGCCAAGGGCTGAAAAATAGAAAGCCACCCCCGCCGTGCCAAGCAGTCTGCTCAGAGGGCTGACTCCTCTGAATGGCTCGGTTGTTTGCCATAATGTGGCTGAACGAGGAGCTGGAAGGATTTTCCCTTTCCCACTGGCCCTTGTGGCTTGGCTGGCGTCTTTGGAACTCCTCACTATGGCCATTCATTCCCAGGGGAGCCACCCCAGCTCCGAGGGTGCCGACTGCCTGGCCGGCTGGGGGGAGAGGGCGGGGTGGGGCAAGAGGGACAGCTAGCCTGGGCCACACCTGGCCCAGGTGAGAAGGGCAGTGCTCTGCTGAGAATATCCCTATAGTGGGGTTCTGTGCAAGGACAGGATGTCTCTCTCCACCCCCTCTTCTCTCTCAGACACTGGCCACGGGGCATAACCCTTACCCTCTCGTTCAGATCACCTCTGGGGAAAGGGGGAAAGAGGGCATTTCTAGAAAAGAGGCAGGTAATGGGGCAGGCTGAGCCTCCAGGGCCCCTTCTTATAGTCAGGGCCACCGCAGGGAAAATCGGCGCCCCGCCCCCCCAGGTCCCTGTCCACACTGCAAGCCGACCCAGGGTCAGAGGGCAGCTCTGGACTGCATCCTGGGCAGGGTGGAGAGAAAAGAAAATCGCGTTGTCTCTCAATGGGAAAGCAAGCTGGGGGCCAGCTGCCTCCCTGGAAGCGGCGTGGAGCCCCCCAGAATCCCACTCTGAAGCTACGGGGTCCCCCTCCCCTGCTGCTCCTTCAAAATGGAGGGGCCCGAGACTCCCTCTAGCGGGGCAGCCGTTGCCACAGCACGGAGACAGCCTAGCTGGCCAAGAGCGTCAGCTGAACGCAGTAAAAATAGCCTCCCCACACGTGCTGAGGACTGGGGCTGCAGCCGGGGTCTGGAGAGTGCAGCGCGGGGAGGGGGGCAGGGGGGACACTCTCAGCCACGGGGGGCCACCTCTGCTTGCCCACTGGCACCCTGCTGGCCACCCAGGCCAGGTCCAGCCGCCACCAGGCCACCAGGGCACTTTCTGGAGGTGCCCCCCAGGGAGAGGGCAGAGGCCATGCTGGGAGTGTGGCTAACCCGAAATGCCCCTTTGGGTCTGCCCCCTCCACTTCCCTCTTTGGGATAATCATGGCAACTGATGTTTCCTGAGCGCTCAGTCTGTGCCAGCTGCTGGTGTAAGCACTTTTCACAGGGAACGCGTTGGATCCTCATGACAATGCTGTTCAAGGTCACCACGAGGAGTTTCATTTTCTAGATGAGGCACAGAGAGGTCAAGGACCTCACTCAGGGACACACAGCCGGGAAGTGGCAGAGCTGAGATGAACCCAAAATGGCTCCAGAGTCCAGGCTGGAGCTGACCTACCAGAGTTCAAGCTGGGCCCCCACCCACCGTGTGCCCTCAGGCTGTGACATCATTTGGAGACCTGGTGTCTTCACCAGGGAAATGGGATGAAATGGCTCCTGCATTCCAGGGAGGTGCGGGTGTGTGACCGCCCGGGTTCCCGGCACAGGGTAAAGACCATAAACAGACCTGTAATTACTCCCGTGTGTCCTGGATAATGGGGATAACACGGCTGCTGCCCGGGCCTCAGCACACCCTGTCCTCCCCCGTGGGTGGCGTGCTTCGCTAAGAGCGTTATCTTACCCGGAACCTGCCCCCACCCTGTGAGGCAGAGCTACACCGACCATCACCCCATTTCCCACCCGAGGACGCTGAGGCCGCAGGAGGTGAAATCACCCAAGGGCACTGAGGGAGCAGACGCACCCGCTCTCTCCCTCTGTCCGGCGCCAGCCCTCAGGTGACCAGACCGCGGATGGACGATCCCAGTCTGAGAGGTCGGAAGAGAAATGGGGAGCCTCTGCTCAGGCACACCTCGCGCTGACGTCTGCAAACCCCACGTCTGGTTTCCATCTTTGCATCTTGCGCTTGCCTCTGCTTCCCTATCACCCAGCAGCTCCACAAGCCCCTCATCCAGGCTGCGCAGTCCTGTCTTGGGGAGGGGGTGCCGAGCCAGGTCTCCTGGGTAGTGGCTTGAATGGGGGGGCCCACAGAAATACATGTCTACCCGGAAGCCGTGACTATGACCTTATTTGGAAAAGGAGTCTGTGCAGATGTAATTAAATTAAGGCTCTGGAGATGAGGTCATCCCGGATTATCGGAGTGGGCCCTAAATCCGATGACAAGTGTCCTTATAAAAAGAGCAGACAGAGAAGGCACAGGGAGGAGGCTGCATCAGGAGAGAGGCAGACACGGGACAGAGGAGGGGACCAAGGACCCCAGAGGCACCCGGAGCCCCCAGGAGCTGGAAGAGGCGGGAGGATCCTGCCCTCCAGCCTTCAGAGGGAGCTTGGCGGCCCTGCTGACACCATGATTTGAGACTTCTGGCCTCCAGAACTGGGAGAAAATAAATATCTGATGTTTTAATCCACCCAGTTTGTAATAATTATGTTACAGCAGCCTTGGGACTCCAACACATCCTGTCACTTCTGCAGAAACAAATGCTCCCTCTGCACTGGCACCCCGGGGAGGCCCTGGGTGTTGTTCAAGGCGGGACGCCGTGCGCTCGGGGCCAGCGGGATCAATGTCTCCAGGTCTGCAGCAAGGGCTGCTATGAAGACAGAGGGTCCAGGGTCCCTGGCGCTGGTGTGTGCGCAGGTCACCCGCTCTCCATGAAGCCGAAGTCAGCACCCCACTGGGATGGGGAAGCTCCCTAGGGGCCAGCCCACCCTCTGCTCTCCTCCCTGGTGACCTGCATTCCCCCGCTGGGGTTTGAGCTATGGCCAGCCCGCAAGAGATCAGTGGGTGTGGCCACGTGCCCTGGCGGGGGAGGGGGGCGGCAGGGGGCAGCCAACCAGCCTTGCCATAGGAACCAAAGAACCAAGGGCTCAGCTGGCCTTCTGCTTCCCAGCTGCCCCGCGGGGCCTGGGATAATGATAACCAACCAGGAGACCTAGTGGCCAGCGTTTTACCCAATCTGCTTTCTTTCCTCTTGGGCTCATACCCAGGCTAGATTTCTCAGGCTTGCGTGCAGAAGTGTGGGGCCGGATGACCCAGTGGAGGCCAAGAGCACGTGGGAGGTGGGCAGTGACTCACCAGTCCCATGCCGGGCCCACGGAAACCTCCTACCTGAGCCTCTGCCTACCAGAAGTCCACTCCCAGGTTGAGTCTGCATCCATGGTGAGGAGACACACTCCTCCATCAGCGCCCCCTCAAAGGTTGTTAAGAGCAAGTGGCCTCCCGCCAACTGTACATTAATGTGGGCACGTGGTTGAGAAGGATCTCCTGCATGGCTTCTACTTCAAGAGTTGTAACATGTCACTGCCGGTGTGATGAGTCCCTGGGACGTCAGGGACCCTTTGTTACAGCAGCTCACATTAGCTTAGCACACATTACCGAGAGAACCCCTGCATAGACATTTACTTAATACCTCGCGCTAAGCCAGATGCTTTAAGGGCGTGACTGTGTTTCATCCCTGCAGCAAAAATAACTATTGTCATCTCCATTTTGCAGATAAGAAAACTAAGGTCCAAAGGAATAAAGTGACCTCGTTTTAAAAACTGCACTCTATGCCCCCTCCATCAGCCGCCGGTATCTGGAGCTCAGATACTCACTTGTTTAATGAAAAGCAAAACAAACAAAAGAGCCAGGAAGGGCAGGGACCACACATGTGCAGTCTACACCCAGAACTCCGTGTCTGACCTCCAGTTTGGGCCTGTGGGGGGGAGCGCGGTATTTGGAAACTCTTTAGAATCGTGGCTTGCCGAGCGAGCCATAGGCAGTGTTTTGGCCAAAGCCCTCCGTGGCTGCGCTGATGCCAGAGAAAGCAGCCAGAGACAGTGTTGGGGCTGCTGGGGCCACACAGCTCATCCCTGAAAAGGTTCCCCCACCCCCACCCCCGCCCCTCTGCCTCCGCCCCTGCCCACCCGTTCTCACGTGCCTGCGACAGGCCGGCCACTTCTGGAAGCAGTCCATTCATAATCCAAGACAGCTCTGGTCATGAGGGTTCTGCCTCACGCAGAGCGGAACACGGACCTGGCACATGAGGGAGGTCCCCAGTAGAGGGAGCATGCCGGCGTGAACCCCGATGGGCACCTTCTGCGGACCCCGCCACAGCCTGTGGGCAGCCTGCCCCCCGAAGATTCGGCTGCGGCCCCCGGCCGGATCCACTGCCTGGGGGCAAGTCTATAAGGCTTTCTTCTCCCTACCCGTGCGGGCACCCTGGGGACCCGGAGCTTGCCTGTTCAAGGCAGAGACGCATCTGTGAGCAGCTGTCTTGTTCCCGCCTGCTGGGGACGAAGGGACGGTGGCGACATAATTGCCTCTCTGTGGATGACACGCAGCTCTCCCTGTCTACCCCTGGGCCTAACGGCTTCAGGTCTGTGTAGCCCTCTGGCCGACAAGACGTGATTCTTAAAAGGCGGCTTCAAGCCTGCTTTCCTCCTCCCGCTGGGCGCTGGCCTTCAGCACGATGGCGGTGTTGGAGGGGGGTGCCCCAGAGCCCTGCCATCCTGCTTCACCTTTCTCTCATGAGGAAATCCTGGCTCAGGCCTGCCCCCTCCTTCCTCTGCATCTGCCCTGCTGTCCCCCATAGCCTGACTGACCTTCCTTCACCCTCCGTGGGTCATGCCTGAGCCCACAGGATTCCTGCCGTGTCCCCGCACAAGACACCCTCCCACAGACCAGCTCCTCTGGCCAGAGGGTGTACAAAGCATGGATGGAGCACTGGGCTCCCTGCCCCCAGCCCACTGAGGGGGCTGGAGAATTTTTTGCTGGGGGTGACCCTGGACCCTCTGCAATGCTTGGGAGCACCCCTGGCCTCCGCCCACCAGATGCCAGGAGCGCACTCCAGTTGTGAGAGTGAAAATCTCTCCGGAATGGACACATTTCTCCCGGGGCATGGACGGAGGCACAAACTTGCCCCGGTTGAGATCCATCAATGTGGCCTAAGGGGTCCAGGCGGTACAGTGAGCAACCTGAGCTTTGGACCTTGTTCTGCTACCAGCCTTGGACAAACCACAGCCCTAATTTTACCGCATAAAAAATCAGAGAGGCTGAATGGGGTCTTCTAACTGCTTCTGATTCTCTGATGCTGCTTAGAAGCAATGGTTCCAAACTGGGGACAAGGGGCGCCTGGGTGGCTCAGTCGTTGAGCATCTGCCCTCGGCTCAGGTCATGATCTCAGAGTCCCGGGATCACGTAGGCTCTCTGCTCCGCAGGAAGCCTGCTTCTCCCTCTCTCACTCCCCCTGCCTGTGTTCCCTCTCTAGCTGTGTTTCTCTCTGTCAAATAAATAAATATTAAAAACAAAAACAATGTGGGGACAAGCTTATGGCTCAGGAAACAGGATCAGAAAGGAAGGAATCCAGTGATCAAGAACTCATAATACAGAAACGGGGGGTGAATGGACCTAGAGGTTATGTGGGCAACCCTAGTGTCTTGGGCCTCTCTGTGTTTCTCCCTTTCCTCCACAGACCTTTCTCTCCAACCTAAGGAAAACCTACTCTGGGGGCTGGGGGATGAGGGGAAAGTATCTGCTATCAGTCATTTACACTCTAGTATGATTTAGCCCCACCCCTACTCTCGCCACAGAACCAACCTGTGGGCCTGGTTAGAACCAGCTCATGACTAACTATAACAGCTGTAGCACCTGTCGGGGAGAGGCAGGACAAAGAGCTGTTCTGCCCACTTGGGTCAGAACGATGGTTTCAATTTCATAGCATCATGTGATGAGGTGAACTTCCGGGTGCCCTGTGTTATAGTCTGTTTCAACAGCTGCCCCTGGAGGGGAGGGAACAGTCTCAGTCAAGTGCTGGGGTTGGGAGGAGTTATGCGGCTCAGAGGAATTGCGCCAACGAGGTGGGTCTAGCAGGGACCCCTACAAATCTGGCACCGAGCAGCTAGGTCCTCTGGGCTTCGTGACCACGGCTCCCGCCAGTACCTGGCCAACGTGAGCTCGGGCGGCGACACGCAGCGCACCCAGGCCAGAACATTCTCATTTGGCAACCGCCATCCTGACCCCTGTGTCCCAAAGGCAGGATTTCCGGTTGTTTGTGGGGGTGGAGGATCCCAGAATGAGCTCTGCTTCAGCTCTTAATTGGGAGGTAGGATGGCTGTCCCTGAGGCAGGAGGGGGGCATACACCTGTCTGGTTCCACAGAGTGGGAGGCCTGTGCGCATGGGGAGGATCTGGGTCCCCGCACAGCTCAGCTCCCATCACAGGTGCAGGGTGGCTCTGGCCTTCTCTGGCCTTCAGTCTTCTCCTCGGTAGGACGCACGGACTAAATGATCCCTCAGGCCTTCCAGCTCCATGAGCCCGTGATTAATAAAACTCAGACACACCATCTGCTCACTCTGACATTTAAGAAACAGAACGGGTTTCCAAAGAGAAAGCTGCTCAATGCAACTTGCTTCTCCCCCTTGGCCTGCTGATTGAGCGGGTTCACACCCCCCGCACCCCAGCCCTGACTTGGAAAATCCCGACACACACACGCCCAAGCACACACAGAGCCGTCTCCCCACTCCCAGCCCCGCGGTCAGACACGGAGGAGGTGACAGAGGTGACAGAGGCCTGCCCTGTAACTCTCCGAGCCGGCCCCATCTAGGCTCGGCCTCCCCTTACCAGGCCTTCTCTGGCCCCGGAGCCAGGAGCACGTCGCGCTGCCATGTCCCCCAGCTTCGCAAGTATCACCACTGACTCATCTAGCCCACGCGCTCAGCTCCTCCTCGGTGTCGGCGAGTGAGAACGGCTGCCCCCCTTAAGGAGGGGGAAAAGTGAAGCTTGAAAAGTGAAGGGTCAGGCCCAAGGTCACCCAAATGACAGGCAGCAAGGCAGGGATGGCATCAAAGTGATAAAGAAACAGGGTCTCGGGCTCATTCCACTGACCCTGCTGTGGCCTCTGACTGCAGGTCCCCAAAAGTCCGGAAGAAGAGAAGGTGGCGGTGGGGTGGGGGTCAGGGGTGGGGGGGTACACATTCTGGGCAGCTGAGACCCTCCCCACCAGACAAACTCCAGAAGTGGTTTTAACTTAGCCCAAGACTGAGCAGGGGCGGCGGGGGACGGGAGGGGTGCGATCAGCTGTGGCACCGAGTGTGGCCCCGTGTCCAGATGGGCCGGCTCTGTAGCTTCTGCCAACTGCCCAGCTTCTAGCCCTGGAGGAGCCCCACAGAGGAAAGCCCTGGGGACGCCCCTGGCCGGGGATCTAGGACTCCCTGTTGGCTGACTCTCGGCAGACCCCCACTCAAGCTGCCCTTTTGTTGCTCTCAGTCCTCATGGGGGGCCCTGGGCGTCCTCCGGTCTTCACACTCTTTCTCTGCTGCTCTCCTCCTGAACGCTGACCCTGGCCGACTGCTCCTTCCAGACCAGCGTGCACACCGGCCACTCCCTGCCACGCTCCACGCTGAGCACAAGCCTGGATGCCCCTCTGGGGCTCTGTCCCCTGTCCCCGCCCCTCCCCACGGCTCCCCCGAACCACCCGACTTGGAGTACTGACCCCGACTTCCTGTTTCTCATAATGACCCACAAAATCAACCCCAAAAGCTGGATAAAAATAGTCCCCCGGTTCCTTAAAAGCCCCCAACGGCTGACAAGCCGGTAAGGAATCACCAGACCAGAGGGACAGGAAAGTCAGAACCTGGAGCTAACTTGCCTCAAGGCCACGTTGACCCCGAGGGCATCTACAAATCCTACAGAGTTTGAACGTCCCTTTTTATGGGCTTAGAGATCAAGGGGGACGGAAAGTGAAGCCTGGGGCCTCTGTGCGAGTTGGAGCACTAACAGGAGACCCTCGCCCTGACAAGGCAGGACCCCAGGGAACTACCCACTCAGGGTAAGAGTGAAGGGGAAGCTGGCCAGGCCCTGTACAGTGCCTTGCTCTGCCCCGGGGTCAACAGGCTTCAACTTACACCTGCACTTTCTTTCCTTTTTTTTTTTTTTTTTTTTCCCCAAATATAGCAGCCAGCACAGAGTTGAAGACAAGCGGGCACACCAGAAATCCACACTTCTGGACTGCGAGTCAGCAGCAAAAACCAGCCGAAACAAGCAGGTCGCCCGCCACCCCGGAGGCTGCAATCACAGGAAGCTCTTGTCACGGCGCTGCTGGGAGAAGGAACTAACAGGCGAGCCTGACGGGCTCCGTGGAGAACGCCCGGCCGCAGGGAGAGAAGTGCCACCATCTAACATCACCCCAGAACGTGGGCTCCCGGAGGGCTCCGCCTGCTCGCCTCCACCTGCCCTAGAACCACGCGGGGCTCACAGCGGGAGCTCAGTCTCGTGAAGCAGCCGCCGGACTTGAGGGCTCCGGGGCTGGCGCAGCCGCACTCAGTCTATCTCAGGTGAGCCTGGTGAAGTCATTCCACCCCACAAGCCGGCAGGCGGAGGAGATTAGCCCCCCGTCCCCCTTGTGTGTGCCATTTCTGCGCGTGAAGCCAGGTGCTAATGCTAAAACAAATCCAGGCACAGACCAGCCTCCACGGTGGAAGAAGGAGCCCAGAGGTGTAATGGCTGCTGCAAAAAGCCGAATCCTCCAGGCCCGACCCAGCACCCGTACCGCTATAATTCTGAGTTATCCATTCTTTATTAGAACTCACGGCCTTGGCTCCCAAAGCATCTACCGGGGATTCTTTCTGCGGGGGCAATTTTGGTGCCTGCAATTAGCTGAACAGGCATCTTTTGTCCCTGCCGAAGCACTCAATCGCAGGTGTAATTAGGTCCCCTCACCCCTGAAATCTGCAGAGAGCCGCCTGCCTTGACTAACTGCACCCACAATTAAGTGCTCACGGGCATGGGGCTGAAGCCGGCAAACATGTGCACGCGGCTAATAGCGGGGGCACCGAGCAGGCTTTCAAAAATAGACACTGTGTTGGAGAAATCCAGCCTTTTTGCATTTGTTGTTCAAACGGCTCTGTCCAGCTGGGAATAATGAGGAAAGACAAACACGCCAATTAGGCTAGGTCCATACATAAATAAACTGCACAGCTCCTTAATTAAGCCACTTACAGGAGTGGGCAAGGCTGCGAGGAGAAGGGGGAAGGAGGGCTGCGGCCCCGTGGGCAGCCTGGCATCAGGGGTGCCCGACTCACAGAGGCCCGGGCCGCCGGGGGCCGGGGCTGGGGGAGGACAGGTGGGAGTGGGCAGGAGGGAGGCCGTGTGCAGGAAGGTAGAAAAGGTGGCTTGAGTCCTGCGCCCAGAGCACAGCAGTGTTGGAGGACAGCCTGCCTCCTCTGCCCTCTCCCACAAGCTAGGTCTGCCTGGCGGAAGACCTCTTCCCTGAAAACCTCCACAGCTGTTCTTTCCTCCTCCACCTCCGCCCTGCCGGGGCCTCAGAAGGGTGGCGAAGCCCCAGATCAAACCACCTGCCTGATTCCTAGGTCAGCTCCTTCAAGCTGCCTTTAGCTGAGACCCTAGGCCCCCGCCAAGCTTCCCCACTGCATGCTACGCCCGCGCAAGGTGCACACGCAGCTCAACAAGAAAGGACACGTGTAGCCAGGGACGTGGGCGGGGGAGGGGCGCCAGGGGAGGCCGGGGGAAGCGTGGTTATTAGTGACGGCGGGCAGCTCTGCCCCCCCTTCCTGCCACATCCACTTTCTGAACTCCCTGCCATGTTGCCGTATTGTTTCGGAACAATAACACCAAGCAGATTATACGTGCTGTAATCAGACAAGGGAGAAAAGCTTCCTGCACCCCCAAGTAGAGCCACTGAAAGCTATTTGCCTTTTGCAGACACAGCAGTCCCGGCTGGAAGCAAAGGGCAAAGGCAATATTTAGATAATTAAAAACCTATTGCTGATGGACCAGCCAGAGGACCACAGGTGGCTTCAGGGTAGATGAGCGATGGCTCAGAATGGCCCCTGTGCTTTTTTTCTTCCTCTTCTGGCCACAGTTGAGAGAGGCAGACAGGTGACCACTGGGAAAGTGCCCAGAGAGGAATCAGCCTCAAGCCTGGGATTCTGGTTCCACGGTCCCTTAGAAGACTTAGAAGACATGATCCTGGCCCTGTCTTACCTCTACTTTAGCGGTACCAGCCTCCCAAACCCCCTCCTGCCTCAGGGCCTTTGCACCAGCTGTGCCCTCTGCCTGGGAGGCTCTTCCCCCAGCTATGCACAATACTCCCTACACCCCTTCCTCTGCTCAGGTCTGTTCTTGGGCTCTTTCCTCTCAAAGGGAGCTTCATGGCCTCCCCCCGTTGCCTTCTTCACTCTTCCATGGGCTTTCCGTAACACTTAGTCCCCGAATTTACACCTAACAGTTTTGTCATCTTGTCTTTCTCTCTGGGACGTGATCAGGCTTCTTCACCACTAGCGAGGTGCCCGGCGCACAGTGGCGTCCGGGAACTGAGCGAGCAAGTGGATATGCACAGACCAGGACACAGCCTCAGAGCAGGGGTTGGTTCTAACCTGGACTGGGACTGGGGCTCCAGAAGCTTCCAGGGAGTGTGGGGCCCTGCTCTGTGGGAACTGGCGCTGGAAGGCCTCCCTGGATGCAGCCCTGCCTGAGTGCTCAGGCCTGAGGCAGGCCGGGCAGTCTGGATGTGTGGCCCTGTGTCTCCTCCTTTAGCCTTTGAGCTTGACTTGGGGCCAAGAACTACCGGGCTCTTGGGAGTGGAGCCTCGCTCCTCTGTCTGACCCTTTTCCTGCCCCCCTCCCCGCTGTGCAAGCGGACGCCTGTGAAAATCTAAATCAAGATTGGCTCCTCCTTACTGCAGCCGGACCTACGTGATGAGCCCTCGGTGGGGCAGCGGGAGCATGACACTCTACCGCGCACGGATAACCAGAAGGCCCAGTTTCAGGCCCCGCGATGGTCATCGGCCTCCCGGTCAAACGCTGCCTAGAGCGCTGATGGAGCAAAAGGGGCGGCTTGCATTTCATCCCCTCCCTCCCTCCCCACGACCTCGGGACTTCCTGGGTAGGTGCCTGGCCCCACCTGTCGGGAGCTGCCTCAGACCTCTCGCCTCTCCCTTCTCCAAACCCCTGCAGCGTGTCCCACGCACCATGCAATCCTCCCTTGTCCCTCACCAGCCCCGGGCCATGCCAGGGTTGAGTTTCTAGAGCCTTCCCCTTTGGGGGTCAATGGGCAGTCCCGGCAGGGTCTGCCGCTCCTGGGAGGCCCCCCCTCCCCGCCCCCCAACTCCAGCCCTACTTTCCCCAGCCGTTTCCGGGTCGTGTTCTGGATGCAGGGAACAGGCCAGGCAGCGCCCCCTCTCCCATGCTGGGTAAGAGCCCAGGGCCTGGACACGCTGTGTTCCAACCCCCTGCCACCTGTGGCCTGCCCACTTTCTGTACCTCGGGTTCCTCCCAGCAGGGAGGGCGGACGAAGGACCCATGGCCTGGGAAGTGCAGAACCTTCCGTGCCCCCAGGGAGGCTCGCACATCCCGCTACCTGAGACATATGACTTACGTCCCCCGTGTCACAGAGGGGCCCCTGCCTGCAGCAGTGGTCAGCTCCGAGGGGGGTGGGGATCATGGAGGCAGGCGCCTTGGAGACGCTCCCGGTCTGGCCCTGGCTTCTGGAAGGGCCCTGCCTCTTCCTCTCTGCACACAACCACGAGTGGGCCCACTTCTCCTTTTCTGAAGAAGCCTTAATCCAAACCTGAGCGGCAGCCCACTTCCCTAGAGAAAACAAGCCCGTGAGGCCCCACAGAGAACTCGAAACGTCCTGGCCTGGCTGGTGAGCTGGCCCATCCTGCTCAGCCTCAGGCAGCTGCCGGGCCTCCCTCCTTGGGGCGCTTCTCCCATAGAGGTCTTCGCCCTGTCCTCCCTGGATCTCTCTTTCGCGGCCCTTGGGGTCTGCAGTATCACAGAGCGTCTTCCTTTTGGGAATCCCAAAGCTCAGGGCCTGTATACAGCGGGTGCTCAGCACGCGCACATCAGAAGACCACATGAAGCAGAGGCAGGGCTGGGCCCAGAGGCCACATCTGAGGGCATCTAAAAAGCTGCTCCTTCAGGCATGATCTCCAAGCGGAGCTGGGCTAGGGGTGAACACACTGATTCCAAGGGGGCGCGGGTGAGGGGCTGATGGGGCGCGGTCCCTGATTCCAGGCCTGGGGTCAGACCATAGGCATCTCCAGATTAGCAAGGGGCCTGCCCACTTCTGCTTTGAGAGTGTCATCCCAAACCACCAGCCCGCCTTCCCCTTATCAGCAAAACGTCCAGCCCAGAGGGCCATGGGAGGATCTGTTTTTTATTCTCCCTCCAGGGAGCCCAGATAAGGAGGCCAACCTTTACCCTCTGCCACTTCCCTTCAGTGGCCTGGAAAGGCTTCCCCATCACTAGAGGGATGGGCCTGGGCCTTCCGAATGACTGAACCACTCACCCACAGCCTAGGCTGAGGGAGAAGGAAGCCACCAGGATGGGACGGAGGTCCACCAGGATGGGACGGAGGTCCCCCAGGAGACCTTGCTGAGGCCCCGGGGGGGGGTGGGGTGGGGGGGAGGTGAGGCCTGAGCGAGCCCCCAGAGGCCTCCAGGACAGGCTCGGAGGGTGGTCTCGGTGCTGGAGCCCCTGGGGCGGGGGCGAGGGGGGCCTCTCACTCCCATCATCACCCAGCACTGAGCCACTGTCCAGCTCGCTGCGCAGAGGGGCCGGCCGTGCACGTCTGACTCCTCACTCCCTGAACAGCCCCGAGTGGCTGTCCGGCCGCCAAGGAACCGCCCGCCCCTGTGCCCAATCCCACAGAGAACGCCACGCGAGAACCCGGAGAGCAACGATGGACCCACATGGCAACCTGGACAGACATCTCGGACGGCAGGTGGAGCGGACAGAGAGAAGGACACAGGGCTCCCTGTAGGTGACCTCCCCAGGCCAGCGGCGCCGCCCGCGCCCCCAGGAGACACCCAGGAGAAACGCAGTCACCACAGGCTCCAGCAGCAGGACCCACAACGTCCCGAGCGCGGACGCCAGGCAGGTGTGCAGCTGGGAGGCACGGACACATGACACCTGTGACCCTCCATCCTAGGACGTTATGCTGTGCGGAGGCGGCCAGTCACAAACGTTCTGGAAGGGGGCAGGTGAAGACAGCAGCTCCACACTGAAAACGCATCCAGGGCCCCCGAACACTTAGAAATGGTTAAGACGTGAAATTTTGTTTTGGGTGTTTTACCATGATTTGAAAAGGAGAACGCCTAACACAGAGTGAAGGAAAGTCATCGGCAGGGGTGGAGATGGGGAAGGAACCTTCCAGAATGACAGCAATGTGCTGCCTCAGGGCTGCAGGGGTGGGTACACAGACGGACACCTGTGTCAGAAGCCAACGAGCCGAATTCTTCAGATGACTGTATTGTGGGCACCCGGATGGCTCAGTCAGTGAAGCGTGTGCCTTGGGCTCGGGCTGGGATGGAACCCCACATCGGGCTCCCTGCTCAGCACAGTCTGCTTCTCCCTCTCTCTCTCCCTTTGTGTGCGCTTTCTCTCTCCAATAAGGAAATAAAATCTTTTTTAAAAAAATTAGAAAACCAGAGTTCTGGCATATTCTTGGATGGCTGTGTCCCCTGCTTTTGGAGGACAGGGGTCAAGGTGGGCTGTGTGAGGGCTGGTTTTGGGGCTCCTGGGGAACGTTCTGGGGGGAATCACCAGCCCCCGAAGTCTGTTAATGACTACCACAAACCTCAAGATCACGGGCGTGTGACTTGCAAGGGAGACCAGTCTCACGCCACACAACCCCCTCTCTCTGTCACACACGTAGAACTGATGTGACAACTCCCCTCCCCCCTCCCCCCGCAGAATATCCATGTGGGGCAGGTGCAGCAGAATTCTTAACGGAGTGCAGAGTCCCAGAGCAGAGGGACAGTTGTATCCTACCTTTCCTGGGGGCCTCAGCCTCTGCCTAGGGTCATGGCTGGAATGGGGGCAGGGGAGGGGGCAGTCCCCGACAGTATATGCAGGGTCAGAGGGAGCCCAGCTTCCAAGAGTCATGGTGGGGCAGTGGTTATTAAGGAGGAATCTGAAGCAAGAGTACCAGGTTCAAATCCCGCTCTCCCACTGTTTAGCTGTGTGGCCTTGGGCACATCCCTCCCTGCCTCGGTATCCCCATATGTAAAATGAGGAGGACACGCCCTGTGGGGTGGCTGCAGGAAGAGGAACTAATACGGGAGGACTTCAGAGCCAAGAGCGCTGCTCTCCACTGGCTGTTGCTTTCTCTGGACGCCACCTCCAGCCCCTGCCCACCCCACCCTGGCCACTTCTCCCTGGGGCTTCATGGGCAATGGGCGGAGTCTGCCAACCTCTCTATAGCCCAAGTTCACGTCCACGGGCGGGTCTATGTTTATCCTTAAGTCGTCCTTTTCCTGCCCTGGGCCTAGCACCTGGCCCCTCCCTGGCCCATTGTCTCAGGCCCCGGGGCCATCCGGTCCATCCTGGGGGCGGGAAACCAGGGAGCCCCCCACCCCCATTTCCTTACAACAGATCAGACTCCAAGTCCCTGACCCAGCCCTTGGCCGAATAAACACAAGTGCACACAAAAAAACATCCCAGCAAGGCTGTGAGGGGCAGCAGGAGGGCGGGAGGGGCAGGCGGGGACACAGCTCCCAGGGCCTCCTGCTTAAGACACCAGAAGCCCTGTCCTCTTGTTCAGGGGCGTCTCCAGCCCCCCAGGCCTCGGGTCCTGGGGGAATTGGAGCCCACCTAGAATGGGTCCTTTAGCAGAGGTCCTCCCTCTCTCCCACTCAAAGCCACGCAAAGGCCTCGGCCATCCCCTTTGTGCCCTGAGCGCCCTGTTCTCTAACCTGCTGGGATCCCACAGTCTGCGCTTGTCTGCGCATGCGAGCAGGGGCTTCCCACCACCCTTAGCAGCGGGCAGGGGACAGACACCATTGCTGAGGCATCACAGCTCCCCACCAGTAGCCCCTAGACAACTCACCCCTGCAGGGAGGCAGCCGACACACGGCATACCTGACGCTCTCTGATGCTCTCTGCCCTGGCACTGCAAGAACAACAGAGGACTGTATCTATTACCTGCCAGGGGTTCCCAGCAAGGCCGAGCTCAGCTGCCCACCCTGGGCTCAGGGACGCCCCCTCAATCAGTTCCTTCTGCTCCCATTTTCTGTCCTCACCTGTGTCTCCCAGGATCGCCTCCCAAATAAAACCCCTGAAACCCGAGTCCTCGCTCCAGGCAACCAAACCCTCTAGCCAGCGGCCAGTGTGTCCCAGCAGTAGGGGTGCGGCCGGCTGGGTGGGGGTCACCCCTCCCAGCAATGCTTCAAGCCCTGCGGACAGGGCGGTGGCCTGGGGTCTCAGCCTGGGACAGAGGACAGGAAAACAGTCATCACTGCTTGGACCTCAAAGCTTCTCCCTGCCTCCGAGGAGTCTGGATTTTCTCTCCCCAGTTCGACCCCACTATCTCCAAAGGAATGGCGGTGGTACTGGCTCTAATTGTTTCCTCCGTGTTCGATCCATTAACAGGAACTCAGATCCACGGGCTGGCTGCTCGCTGAGGCTTCAGGTAGCAATTTTCCATTTGTGTTTCAAATTTTAATGAACGCGGCTGTCCCCTGGGCCCACACATGGGGCTATAATCCTCAGTGAGCGGGTCGTGGGCGCGCCACCCAAGGCTGGGGCCCCGAAGGGATTTCTAAGAGGGCTTGATTTCTCCAGGGAATAGCTCCAACGAAAAATGGTCCTCGAGGCAGCCTCCCCGGCCCCCACCATTCCTCCCAGCTGGCTCAGTGTGGAGCTGGCTGCAAATCGTAAGATGATTATTTCTTTCCGACATCCCCAAAGTATCCTATATCCCAAGATGGAGAGTAAAGTTCAGCTCTGATAAGATTGCATCACCGGGGAGAAGATACATTCTCACCCCTGCTCTCTCTGCCTCTGGCTAACGTAATTCCTTTCTGATCTTACCCAGGGCATCCAGTCAGGCTGGGAGGCAAACGGGATAATCCATTTTAGAGAGATTGATCAATATCGTTCGGAGCCTTTTAATGGTACCTGGGGCTTCAAGGAGCCCGGGCAGACGGCGGAGCTAGAAACTGGGGGGCCAGGGCTGACAGGAGGGCAGTCATAACTCGCAGAGATTTCCTGACAAGCCTCTCATTTCCTACCAAACTTGAAGAGCTCGTTCCGATCAGGTCAGACAGGCCAGATCCATGTGGGCAGGTTGTGCACTGCACAAGAGGCTGGGTCAAGGGGAGGACCAGCAGGCTGAAGCCTACAGGATCCTGCATTCAGGACCCTGGTGTCTGGAGCAAACAGAAGGACACATGCCCCTGCCAGCACAAGCAGGGGCAGCTCCCACTAACAGGTGCCCAAGCTAGAACGCAAACCCAGTGTAAAGAGAGCTTCAGGCTTTTTAAAGGGATGCTAAAAATCCGGGTTTAAAAAAAAAATCTTTTTTTTTTTTTAAAGTATTGGCAATACATTTTAAAAAATAAACACTGTGTGGGAACCAAGTCAAACACAGCTGCAGGCCAGATACTGAGCCTTCCCGGGTCTTCCACAAGCCCCAACCAGGAGGATCTGCCACTCCTCTGGGACTTCCCACCCCCTGCCACTGAGCCGCCCACACACACTGGCTCCAGCTGCTTCTCTGCTGATAGTCTTCCAACGGCCTGATCCCCTTTGCTCTCACATCCCCAGTGCGATCCACCCACCCGTCAGCCTCTTTAAATGCGCCTGGAGGGGCATGTGGGTGGCTCAGAGGGTAAGCCTCTGCCTTCGGCTCAGGTCATGATCTCAGGGTCCTGGTCTCTGCTCAGCAGGGAGCCTGCTTCCTCCACTCTCTCTGCCTGCTTCTCTGCCTACCTGTGATCTCTCTGTCAAATAAATAAATAAAATCTTTAAAAAAGAATGCGCCCGGAACAGGACTCCCTCTCACTAAGAGACCTCACTCTGCCTGGACTAGTGCAGTACCTTCGCCCCGGCTTCCTGCTGCCCCTGCGCCCCCTGCAGTCTATTCTTGGTACAGCAGCCCAAGGAGGCCTGTTATACCAAGGAGGGATGCCCGGATCACTGCACAGAACCATGATTGGCTCCTATCTCCTTTTGAGTGACAGCCAAGCCATCACAACTCTCTCTGGGCTCTTGTGCTATCCTCTGCCCACCTCTCTATCCGTCGATGGCCTCCTGGCTCTCACTCCTGCTTCAGGGCCTTGGCCCTTGCCTGGTCTCCTCTCCTCTCCCACCCCTCCACAGCACCGTAAAGGGGCTCTGTTAATGACCACTGGAAGACCCAGCGCAGATTGGGGCTGTCTGCAGCAGACAAGCATCCCCATCACTTTCCCTTTCTCCTGGACTTTGCTGAAGAGTGCCAGAAAGGCCTCCCTGACCAGACCTTAAGGAGCCGGCAGTCTCTGTCCTGCTGCTCCCATCCCCCCAGCCCGGGACGCTCTCTCCACATCACTTTGCACCGTCAAAACTAGTGCTTATTTATCGGGCTTTTGGTTTCCTGTCTATGGCCTTGATTTGACTGTAAGCTCTGTGAGGGCAGGGGGCTTGCAGGGGGCTCCCCAGTGGCTGTGTGCCCAGGCTGGCACAGCACTAAATGGACAAATGTCCCCCCACTGCCTTCAAGTGCCCTGCGAGCTGCTCAGCATGGTATTCAAGACTCCTCACCTCCCTGCCTGTCTCTCCAGCTATACCCCCGTTATTTCCCTCCCTGCCTACTGTCTGCTCACACCTGCCTCTGGAGTCTCTGGCCAGCTCCCTTTGATTCCGTCCCTTCTGCTGCCCTCCCCACGACAGGGGCAGCACTTCCCCATGACCATCGGCTGGAGGGGCTGGCCTCCGCAGCCTGCACTGTGGCCCTCCATGCGGTGGAGACTCCAGAGGCTCGGGGGAGGCAGGTGAGGCGCGGGCCCCTCGGAGGCGGGAGGGGGCCAGCCGCACCCCTCCCCAAATCCCCACGCCACCGACGGTATTTTTATGACACTGTTTTGGCACGGCTTCCATGAAGGTAATTCAGCATCCCCATCGCTGCTACTTAATTAAATAGATGAACTCATTCTCCATTTACAAGTCTTAATTCATCCTGAACAAAACTGGCCGTGCTTAGTTCCTTACACTCCAGCAGCTCTCCGGAAAATGGCGGCTTTTCCGAGTTAACGGCGGGGACAGGTTAAAAGCTAATTATCGGCTCTGGTCGCCTGCGTGAGGGAGAGCGGATGTCTTTATCCATCATCAGAAGTGAGCCTGGGGGGCCACCGAGTTCCCTCTTCCCCAGCCAGCAGGCGACCGGGGCTCGCAGGCCCCCATCCCGAGGCTCCCCGGGGCCCCCCCATCTCAGGGACTTCTGCGCCCCCCCTCCACCTCCCCCTCCCTCTCCCTGCAGGCTCCCGACTCCACCCGGGGGGGCTCTTCCTGTCCCGCCGGCCTCTCTCCTGGGGAGCCTCTGGCCCTTGCGCTGCTCACCTCTCGCCCCCCTCAAGCCAGGCCAACGCACCACCCCCCGGAGCTCCTGCCACGTGGCCTGGCCGCTGATACTGTGTTTGCCTGTCCCTAGGGCCACGTGTGGACTGCACTGGGGAGCTGTGAGCAAGGGGCATGGTGGGGGGCCCCCGGGGAGCCCCTGTCTCGTGGGGTCAGGGTGAGCGCTCGCCAAGCTTACCCCCAGACTGTAACAGGTGCTCAGTCACTAGCACGGCCTAGCTTGCTGCTGGGCCCGGCGGGGGCAGGGGGGGCGCAGAAGAGTCTTGCTGGCAAACTGGAAGGAAGTCAGGGTGCCGGGGGTACTGCGCAGCGGGGAGAGCACGACGTGGTGGCCCCGCGTCAAAGCAGCCCTGGAGCGGGGATCTGGGGACGGGTCAGGTCACGTCTCGGGACCCTGGACGCAGACTGGTAATTCACCTGCCTTGTCACAGCCAGCACAGTCAACCAAGCGAATCTGAGGAAGCCCCGAGAGGTTAAGTCACTGGCTCAGGGTCACACAGCCAGTGACTATGAAGAGGAGATCTGAACCCAGGTGTCTGCGGTGCAGTCCACAGGCTGACCACAAACCACACTGCCTCTCACAGAGCAGACGGGAGCCCCAGAGGGGCCTGACCGTCCAGGCTCTGTCTGCACCTCTGACTCTCAGGCATGTGGGCAGTGCAGGGCCCCCGCCCACCATGAGGAGCCGGGTCCCCCAAAGGAAAGCTGGCTGACCCATCGTGGGCATCGTGCACAGGGCAGGAGGGGGCCAAAGCACGAAACAAGGAAGTCTGGCCACTGCCCTCCTTTCTCAGCCCCCAGGACCCTGCTGACCACTGAGCAGACAGGAGGGACAGCCGGCGCCCCTACAGAGTTTCCATGCCTTCTAGCTGAGCTGGCTGCCACTCTGCTCCCTGGTCCTTTCGGGCCTCTGCCACCGAGGCTTGTGTGTGGGACAGGGGAGCTGACCCCAGTGGACGGCTGTGTGTAACCCCACAAAGCAGTCAAACAACCAGCCTGGGGAATGGAGGGGTCCAGGTGTGGGCAGGGGTGCCTGGCTCCCCCAGGCCAAATAAGGCCACTACACTGCCCAGAGGCTGTGCCCAGTCCAGGCCCAGGGCTCCACACCCAGGCCTGGAAGCCCGAGGTGCCAGCAGGCCTTGGTGATGCAACCCCCAGGGCCGCTTACAGCACGAAAACAGGTCACCCTAGGGAGACGGCTGTTTGTTGGGAGAGGGACTGCTGGTGACCGAGGGGGGGCACTCATTAGCTTTAATCCTGCTGTGAATTCACTAGGGGCTGCCTCCATGGCCTCGGGGCGGCGGGGGAGCCCAGAAATGCCCAGAAGGCTTCCACTGCCCTGGACGAGCCCTGTGGCCTGGATGCCTCAGTTTCCCCAGTGTGTAAACGTCCTATCCTGCCCTGCCTCCTGTGCACACAGGATGCCATGAGGCCATCGGAAGCTGGCTGGCCCCTCTGCCCTCTTCTCCTGGTAATTACAGGCCTGGCTCCAGCAGCCAGGGGATGTGGACAGGTCGCAACAATACCCAGCTTCCTGGGCCCTGGGTGCAGGCACAGGCACGCCCCACCCTGGTCTCTTGGCCTCAGCCGTGGGTGGCTGCCTGCCGCGGTGCCAGACCCAGCTACCTCCAGGCCTCCTGCCCAGGGCGTGAGGCTGTCTCCAGCAGGTGCCCCAACTAACCTCAGCACCCTTTGGAGCCTCCTCCCAGGAGCAAGGCCCCATCTACGGACCCCTGCAATGACCATGGCCACGTTAGCATTCACGAGTGCCTCTAGTCCGCTGGAAGCATCTTTGTCTCCACGCCACCTTGCTCTGGGCTTCCCAAGCAGCTCCAACTTCTGGATGAGCAAGCAGAAGCCCAGAGAGGCTGAGTTTCTTTCCCAAAGCTACACAGCCATCCAGAGACACGACCGCAGTGGGATCCTAGGTGGATCGGGGGTGTCAAGGCCGGAGCTCTGACCGTGTTCCCTGCCCCCATCACCTCCTGGGCTGACGTACAAGGAGCAAAGACCCACGGGCCCACGGTTCCGCCAACCAGAGAGGGCAGCTGCCTCCAGGCCATGCTGGCGTCAGATAGTGGAGAGGCTCAGAAATGTGGGCGCCCCACCCCACTCAGACCAGGGCCCCTACTGTGGCAGAAATCCAGAGGGCGAGGGATTTCTGGCGGGGTCCCCACCGTGGGCACTCAGGTGTGGGGGAAATAGCATCACCCCCCAAAAAGTTCCAACCTCCATCCTCGGTAGAAACAGAGAGAGAAATGGAGTCAGAGGGAAACGGAGTCAGTGGGCTCGGTCCAGGGCTGTTTCCACCCAGCATCTGGCCCTGGAGACCACTCACCTGCGTACTTGTCTCCCCAGCTGTGAGCAGTGGAGTGGGGAGGGGGAAAGCCTCTTCCCTGGGGCTTGGATGACACAGAGATGGGACCTTCAGATTTCTCCATTCTCCCAGTGCCCAGGGAGCCTTTGTGTGGTGACACCTGGAACCCCTGGAGGGTTCTTAGGCACAGAGGGCTAAGAGTGAGGGGCCCTATCCTTGGCCTGTTTCCTCCCTCCGCAAATGCACCAGCCGCAGCCCCGGGAGCTGGGGGCCATGGGGGGGGGGTGGGAGGCAGCTCCCAGGGTCCCGCCTCCTTCAGTCCCTAGAGACTTCCACCATCAGCGTCCCTGACGCAGAGCCTGTTTCATGAGTCAGTCAACAAATATCTACCCGGCACCTTCCTGAGAATGCAGAGGTCAAGGACGACATTTCGATAAAAGCAGGAGACAGAGAAGCGGCAGAGGGCTGGGACACGTGAAAACACGGGCACACACACACACCTGGCCCCCAGGGCGGGGTGGGAGGGCACACCGTCCCTTCTCTGTCCCTAGCTGAGTGCCCTTGGGCAAGTCAGTTGCTGGTGCCTCAGTTTCCCCATCAGCAGGATGCGAAGAATCGCCCACCCCACTGTGACTGGTAAATGAGCTCGCACGCTAAGGACAGCGCCTGCCCAGAGCAATGCCCCAATGCCCCAGGGCCCGTGCGGCCACGCGGGATGCACAGTGACATGGATGGAGAAAGCCAAGAGGGGAGGGCATAGCCCTGACCGAGGATGCCAAGTGGACAGGGTCTGGCTGGCCATGGAGGGGAGGCAGGGCTGCACCCTCGGGGGTGCTGGGATTCGCGTGGCCCTGAGCCTGTCCTGACCACAGACCTCGGGCTGGTGTGGGGGAGGGCGCCTCCATTACGTTCTCTTTCGCGGCTGACCTTAACGGCGGGACAGAGACAAGAGGAGTAAGGCGTGAGCCACCTCCTGGCAGACCCCATAATTCATGTGGAGCCCGCAGGAGGTGGTGCGGAGAAGATGCTCTTTTATAAAGTGGGGTGTGGGGGACTGACGGCGACCTAATGAGGTCTTTAGAGCCGCGCTCCTCCCCATTAGGGTGCAGGCAGCCCCTGCTGCAAGAAGCAGGCTTCGAGAAGGGGAGGCCGCCCGGCCTGGCTCCAAATGCCCTCTTCTGGTGAGGGCTCCTGGGATTTCGAGGAGGAACTCCTGGAAAAGTTCCATAGGACGGCGGCCAAGGGGCCCGCTCCACCATCGCTGGCTAGGAGATGCCGCTGGCTTCTGTGAGGGATGCCCGGTCTCTGGCTGGCACCCACAGACACGGGAACACTTGCATCGCCAGGACCTCATTAGCAGAGGATCTTAAAACAGTATGTGGAAACCCTTCAAGACCCCCCGGGCTGAGCGCCAGCACACTCTGGGTTTTACGGGCTAAGAACACAGAGTCAGATAGACTGGCCTCTCTGGGGGCAGCTCTAGCCCCAAACCAGGCCCCCGGCTCCCACCACACAGCCTCCCCCGCTCTTGCAGGGGTGGGGCTGGACCCCTGCCCGCCCCCTTGGATGCGAAGGAACGAGGAGGCTGCCCTGGATTGGGCTCCGTGCAGGGCAGGGTGGAGCGCTGAGGATGCCCAGGGAGGCAGGGCTGAGAGGACAGTGCCTGACCCAGAAGCAGGACGCCTGGGCCTCCCTCCCAGCTGCACCCCAAACTCGCTTGGGGCTCCAGCTCTTCATCCCAGAGAGCAAGTTCGAGGTGAGATGGAGGTGAGAGCTGTTCTTCAGGTTACATCTCTAAGTCTGGAAAGAAAACCAGCTTCCAGACCTGGACCTTGGGCTCTCTGCACCCCAACCTGGGGCCCAGTAAGCGTCACTGAACTGCAACCAGAAGGCAGGGGATCAGACACCTCCCTGTGCTGGTCAGCGTAGGGGGGCAGTCCCAGGCGCAGTTTCTGCCGCAACTATGTTAATCCTGAGGTCTTCTGAAGATCCCAGATGCACGCCTCAAGCCTCCCAACCCTGGGGCAAAGAAGACCTGTGGACCGTTCTCCCGGCCACGCGGCTAGCTGGCTGACTAGGGGTCCTGCGGAGACAATACCTTCCCCCTCTTCCCCCAAAGATCGCAGACATCGTGACCCACAGAGCCTTAGTCCCTGGCATCAGATGAGAAGAACAGAAGGGAGGAGGAGCTCTCAGCCTCTGAAAGGTTGTAAGTGAACACAGGAGTGTGGCCCACAAGGTTCTTCAGAGGAGAGTTCTCCTGGAGACCGCCCCCTCATGTCTTCTCTTGGTGGTGGTGGTGGTGGAGTTCCTGGTCTCCCTACAGCTGACAGGTCATAAGACAAAGCACTGCGGTCACCAGGGACCCTTCCCTGAGTCCAGGGAAAGGCCCTTCTGCATACCTTGTCCAAACCCAGGCTTCCGGGGCAGAGACCTCCAGCTGTAGGGAGGACTCAGTTCTCCAGGGCTCTGCAGTCCTAAGTGAGGAGGACGATGTCAATGAAGGTCAAAGCTGAAAGCAGGGACAGAGTGCCTGGAACCTGCCCCGCCTGGGAACGCTGGGACCGAGGGGGCACTCAGCAAGCTTCCTGATAAAGCCCCAGGGCAGCTGCTTCATTGACCCAAATGCCCAGAGAGGAAACTGAGGCCCACAAAGGGAGACGGTCTGTGGTCACACACAGTGAGGAACGGGCTGGGATCTCCTCCCAGGCGGCTGGTTGTGCCAACGGGGACCCGGCCCCCACCCGGTCCATACCCGGGAGCCACGATGTGGACATCCACTCCCTTTCCCAGCAGTTGGCACAAAGTGACATCACCGGTTCAGGCCCTCGATTGCCTGACCATGTTCAAGTGATCAGTAGCCACGCGTGGCTGGTAGCGGTCCTACCGCACGGTATAGATCTAGAACATTCCATCGTGGCAGAAAGTGCTGCTGGATGGAGCTGGTCTAAGGGCTCTTCCAAGGGGGGTCAGGAAGGGCAAACAGAGCTCTTTAGGGGACTCTCGTGCGAGCTTCCAGACCCCCCACTTTGGCCTCTGGTTGGGAAGCAAAGCTGGCATCTCCCCAGGGCCCGTGTGACCCATCCTCACGCCGCACCCTGGGTCCCCGTCTTGTCGGCACTGCCAGGCTGGGCCAGGCAGACCCGTGGTGGGTGCCACGTGTGCCCTTCATTATGACTCACGGGGCTCCCTGAGACTGATGGACAGACCAACACACAGAGCTGGGAGACAAGACAGGCGTCCCCCGGCTGGGGGGTGAGTCGAGTCCGTGACAACGGGTCCCCCCCTACACCACATGGGCCCTAAACACGCATCAAACTGCATCTGCACATGAAGGGTCCCCCGCACACTGGGAGACTGAGGACCAGGCCGTGCCCACCAAGGACTAGCTTTATGACTGATTTTGAACCTCATCCCTGGGTGACTGTTATCTCTTCGCCGCAGGGGAAACGGAGTCTTGGAGAGGGCAGCAGGGGGCTAGGCTGGGACTGGAACCTGAGTATGGCCACCTGGAGCTTTCCTGGGCAGCCCAAGTCTGCTCTCTGGGCCTTCGTTTCCCCCAGAGCTCAGCACAGACCATCACCACCCCACCTGCCCCACCCTGGTGGCCGGCGGTCCCCTCCACTCAGGGCTCGTCTCCCCAGCTCTCCCTGGCCCTGGCACCCCCGGAGAACCGGCCTGCACCTGCTCGGGCTGCCGCTGCGGGTCGCTCGGGCCCACGGCGCACAGAGGCCCTGCAGGGGCGAGATAACGGCCTGGCGCCCCAGTCCCCCCACCCCACCATGCCCAGGCGGGAGGCGGCAGGAAGTGACAGGGAGGTGGGGGGGGGGACAGGCCCCTCACAAAGAGCACGTCCGTCCTCTGTCAGTGCAGATAAACCTGGGGCGGAGGCGGGGCGCCAAATCAGTTGTCGAGTGAAGTACCACATGCTGACAGGGCAAACGTGGGGCCTTTCAGGGCCCCGCTGTTCACGGAGGGGCCGCGCTCTATCTCCCGCACATTATGTGAGGCCACGAGGCAGGCGCTTGCTCCGATGCACGGGGCTCCCTCGGAAAATATTAATATGTAAATGTCACTCTCTGCAGACCAGAGATGAAATGGGATGACCGGCTAGAAGGAGCTCTGCAGGGGAGATTAAAAAAAAAAAGGAAGGAAGAGAAAGCGGCTCAGGGAGGGCCCGCGGAGTGCGGGGGGGGGGGGCACTGGATAATAATACAGACGCTACTGGGGCACCAGGCTGTCACCAGGCACCAGGGATCATCCGGGAGCATTTTGGGCAAGGCCTGGTGTGGCCACTGACCCCCCGATCATGGCCCCATCTCACAGATGAGGCACTGTGGCACACGGAGTTTCAGGGGCTGGACTAAAGATGGGCAGCCCGTTCTGGCCCGACTCGAGGGCATCCACTTCCTCCAGCCCCCCAGGACTGAGCATGTCATGGGCTCGGTGCCCCGCCAGGCTTGGACATAGCGGTCTGTCCACATGTGAGGACCACGACGTGGGGGCCACAGGGAGGTGCCTAAGTGAAGACACATGAGCGCACGGGATGGCAGCCCGCGGGGCCTCCCCTTCCCGCCTTGCCTGTGGCCAAGAGCCTCACACACTCCTCCTGCTCTCGGGTGCCCGAGGGTGAGAAAGCAGGGCCCGGAGTGGCATCCCGGGGCTCGTGAGCGGCAGACCCAGCAGGCAGGACATCAACCCTCTCCCCCATGTTCTGCAGTATGCTGGACAGAGCCTGCTGGGGCTCCCACTGTCCCCTGTCTCACCCCACCGTATCCTCCCACCCCAGCCCTGCACCGTTAGCTGTGGGGGAGGGGCCTGGACGAACATGGGGGCATCTTTGGCCCCTTAGCCCCCACCGAGGGCTCAGGTGGTCTCCCTGCTCACAGAAAAATACTGCCTCTGGGTCTGGAGAAAACGCAGGTGTGAGCTGGTGGCCTGTGGCCCTCCTTCTGCTGCCTCCTCTCCGCCCCCACCCTCCTGCGGCTGCCAGAGCTCATCAGCAGACTACAGGGTGACCCCGGACCCCAGAGCTCACGGGAGCAGTTGTTTCTTCCTGGCAGCTCCAGCTCGCTGCTTAACCCCATCCAGCAGGAGCCCACGGGAGGCCTGCACACGCCGCTGAGACCAGGCTGCCGCTGCTCCTGGGCACCCCCCTCCCAGGCTGGAGTGCGGGCCCCTGGGGACAGGGACAAGCCAGAGCAGAGGTGGGGCGGCGCCTGCAGATGGAAACTGTGACTTCAGAAAGCTGGAATGCTTCTTGGGAAACATGAGTGTTCATTCATCAACGGGAGGCACCCCGGGAGCAGGAGAGCAGCTCCAGGGCTCCCCCAAGATGGAGTGTGCACACACACACCCCCGTGCAAGCTCACTCGTGCTCAGACACACACATGCATGCACACGCGTATACACACACTCACACCATGCAACAGTGCATACTCGTGTGTGCACACAGCCGTACGTGTGCTCACACACAGGTGCACACATGCACACACGTGCACACACACGCACACATCCCGGCCAAGCCCCTGACTCACCAGCCCTGACCGCCCCTGGCAGGACCTCTGCAGGCCCGGGGGGCAGACACAGGCAGAGGAGGTGAGGGGAGAGGAGCAGCTGCTTGGCAGCGGCTGGGGGCTCCGGAACCTCAGGGAGCGGGGCGGAGGGGGCACTGCTGGCCAGGCCTTGTGGTCTGGACTTGAGAAATCTCCATCCCGTAATAGATTCTGGCAACAGGGCCTTCCCCAGAACAATGGGCTGCAGAGTCTCTGAGCTGGGCGGGCGCCTGTGTGTGAGAAGCAGGGTTGGCAGCCTTTCAGGGGACGGCCGCAAACCTCCAGTGGGTTCGTGCTCCCCAGCGGGGCCGGGCCAGGAGGCTGCGAGGCCCAACCCTGCCCCGGTCTGACTGCCTTCCTCCCTCCTCCAGGAAAGCTGTCCTGGGTAGGGGGAGCTCAGGTGGGGGACCCCCTGGGGGCAGGACTCACAGGCACAAGGGAGGGGAGGAGACTGGGCACCGCAGATCTGGTCTGTTTCCAGGGAAGCCCTGTAGGCTCCTGGCCACAGTGGGAGCCTGGGTCCCTGATTTTCCTCCTCTGACACTAAACTGCTGGGCGGAGGAGAAAGGAGGGGGCAGGGGAGGAGCCAGGAGATAGGAGGGAGGAGAAGGGGGAGGAAGAGAGAGGAGTGAGCCCGGGAGAGGGGCTGCAGAGGTAGAGGGCTCCTCCGGGAAGCCAGCCCCTGCCGCCTCCAATCTCAGCTCTCAGAGCAACCAGCAGCCCTGATCCCTGGGATCCCCTGCAGGCCTGAGGATCTTTTGTGTGTCCAGAGCTCCCAGGTTCTCAAAGTGGGGTTCCCACACATCAGCAGCATCACCGGGGAGCAGACATGCAGATTTCCACCTATGTTTTTACCACATCACCCAGCTAATGTGTCCAAAGGGACTGTGGTGCTTGCTGGGGGGGGGGGGCAGACCCCCGTCCCTGCCTGGGGTGTGTACTCAGGGGGCCTCCCAAAGCCAGCTGCTTTCAGGAAAAGTGCCAGGCCTGGGGAGCTGTGGAGGGCCCTCCTGTTTCCCAGAGGAGGGTGGGGTTGAGGCCAGAGGCAGCGGGTGTCCCCAATCCTTCTGGAAGGAGGGCAGACAAGGGATGGGGAGGCCAGCGATGGGGAAGCCCACAGTCGCCTGGGGATGTGTTCGGGCTGAGGAGCAGGAGGGGGCGCGGAGAGAGAAAAGTTCCTTATCAATGGGGTGAGGCTGGGGAACTCAGGAAGCACCCCCACATGAGGGCACGGAGAGGCTGAAGAAGTGGCCCAAGGTCACCCAGCTAAAGGGCTGAACTGGGAGGGAAGCAGGATCCATGCTCTCAACCGCTCTCCCTGCACATGGGGGGGGGGGCAGATCCAAAGGTGACAGGAGTCAAGGAGCAGCAGGGAGTCCCGGCTGGGTGACACCCAGCGGTGGCCCCCCCACAGGCCCACGGACCACAGAGCAGAACCACGGAACAGCCATGTCCCGAACAAGCAGAGGCCAGGGCAGAAAAGTGTTTCCGAGGCTTCCAAGGTCCCCAAGGTGACCTGAATGCCAAAAGCTGGGGTTGGGGGTCAGAGTTGGGGGTCAGAGTATGGAAAGGACCTTCCGAAGGCCCAGGCTGGTGACCTGCCCCTAGTGACAGCCAGTGAGCTGTCCTTATGTTCAGGCCGGGGAGGAGCAGGTGAAACTGGGGTCCCTCTATCCTCCGCCCTCTTGTGGATTTGCAATTAAATTAGCATTTTGTCTCCACCACTATCCGGTGGCTAAGGAGCCCCACCCTCTGGATCCTTGGGGCTGGACAGGAATGCATGTGGTGTGAGGGACGCTTAATTTATTACGTGCCAGTAATTGATGTTTATATAAAGTAGCTCTCACAGCTACTCAAAGTACAAGATGAAAAGCAATCAATCAGCCGTTTGCCTCAAAAGAGAGAGAAAACATCACACATATCGAAAGCGACCCCCCGAAAAAAAATTATTGGGCGGGGGCTGGATCCGCACATCAGCACTCTGAAGCCTGGGGTTCCAACCACACAGACAAGACGAGAAACTCACCACCAGGCTGCCTGCCATACTGGAGCCGGGCAGGCCTGGGGTCCCTTCTGAAGAACCCAGGCGGCAAGGCGGGGTGCTGGGGGCTGGGGGCTGCCGCCTGGCCCTCTGTTCTGCTCCCTGTGGGCCCCCGCTCTGCAGAATTGTGGCTAGAGGTCCCGGGAACAGTTCAGAGGGGGCCCCAGTCAGCCTGAGGGTGACCCCAAGGCTGAGTGAGGCCTCCTGGCTAAGGTTTAACAATCCCCACCCGCACATCCCATCTACCCTGTCCGCCGCTCCCACCCCAGGCCACCCCTATCCGGCAGCTTCCGGCACACCCGGACACCCAGACGCGGAGCAGCGTGAGCCCCACATGTGCGTGCAGCCCTCGCTGTGCCGCTGGGGCTGACCTCCACGTTGTGTGGATTAGTGGGGCGCTGCACTTGTGCCCTGCGGCTGTCATGACAGATTTCCTGGACTTGGTGGGTTCGAACAACACCCGCTCACTCTCCACAGTTCTGGAGGCCAGAAGGTTGATGTCGGGGTCACGGGGCTGAGCTCAAGGTGTTGGCAGGGCCGGGCCCTGTTCCGAGGCTCTGGGGAGGAATCCTTCCTCACTCCCTCCAGCTCTCGTGGCTGCTGGGGCTCCGGGGCTCGGCACTCCAGGCTCTGCCTCTGGGGTCACATGCCTCCTTCACTTCTGGGCCCTGGCTCTCCCTCTGCCCCCCTTGTAAGGACACTCCTGGTCGCATTAGGACCACCCTGGACGACCCAGGATCTGACGGCCCATCACATCTGCACACCCCTTTTCCAAGTAGTTACAGGCTCCAGGAAGGAGGACGGGGACATTTTTGGGGAGGGGGGCACTTTTCAGCCTACCATATGCAGAAAGCAAAATCAAACCCGGTTCCTGCTTCCTTATGCCCCGCTCCGACGGCCACTCACACAGAAGCAGCTTCACCCGGCACCTACTCACTGAGAGCCAGACACTGTTCTCGGTGCTGGGGAGACAGCGGTGAGGAAAACGGAGCACAATCCCTTGTTCTACAGAGTGAATGATGCAAAGGGAAAGCAGGCCAGGAAAAGAAACAGGGTCACGTTTCAGCACGGTGCTCAGGGCTGAGCAGCTGAGTTTTGAAGAAAGGTCTGAAGGAACCAGGAGCAAGAGCCACATGGTGGTCTCAGGAGAACTTCCCAGGCAGAGGGAACAGCAGGTGCAAAGGCCCTGTGGCTGCAGCGTTCAAGGCATGTTCGCCGAATGGCAAGGAGGCCGGTGTGCCGGTGTGGCTGCAGTGAAGCAGACGGCGAGGGAGTCAGAGTTGGATGTAGCGGGAGGGAGTAGGAGGCTTAGGTGGGGTCCTGGAAAACTCTGTAGTTCTAACTTCTGCTCCTCGGGGTAGGAGCTGTGCGAGGCTGTCCTCCACAAGGCCAGAGCCAAGTGCGCCCACACTTGGGAGTCCTGCCTCCCAAGGCTGTGCTCTCCGCCCGCTCCTTTCTAGCACTTTCCTCCAGCAGTGACCATCTGAATTAGCCCCGAGGCTTTCCTGAGCACACGGTCCAGAAGCCGGTGCTGATGCACATAGCAGCGGGCACCGTGCGAGCCTGCCAGCTACAGTGTGTGTCCCGGCCGAGACGGGGATGCTGGCCACACACACGCACGCACACACATGCACACACACACACGCTGGGGGGCCGGTTCTGGGCTGGGGGTGAGCCGCGGTGGGGCTGTGCCTGCTAAAGCTACGGCGTCCATTAAGAATTTATCAGCCCAGAGGGAAGACGTCTTAGCTCTGAGTCCCCCACGGTGGGGTCCTCGCAGTAGCAAAACTTTGCTTCTGGGAATAGAATGGAAATTCAGCCCCTGGAGTATAATGAAAAGCCGGCTCACAAAACATTTCCCTTTGAGCTGGGCCGAGCAGCCCCCTAATGATGACAGGAGGACTGGGGGGGCACGTGGGGGTCCCAGGGGGCCCCCCAAGCAAGCATGTGAGACGGCGGCTGCGCTGGAGGCTCTCGGCCCCCAGGGCCCCACCTGCTCAGCGCCGCCGGGCCCTAATGAACCCTCCCTCTTCGGAGTCACATCTGATGCGCGTCCAACAGGGAGCCATACGTCACCAAATCCAGCAAAAATTTGTGCTAAATTGAATCAATCCATCTTGGAAATGGCTCTTGTCAGGTTCTGTCAGAGAGAGAGCGTCTGCGGAGGACGGAGAGATCAGGAGGGGCCATCGGGATGTGGGGGCTGGGGGTGCAGATCTCAGCACCTCAAAACCTCCCACAGCCTCTGGGGGGGCGGCCGTTACACACAACGCTGCTGTCACTGTCGCCCGAGCTCGCAGTGGGGGGGAGGGGTGGGCGGGGGACCCAGAGGTGTCAGGTTAGCAGCAGCCCCTCCCTAGTCTGCCATTGTACTACCTTCCACAGAGCCTGCTCCTGGCTCTGCTCGAGAGAGAGCTGGAATCATGAGGTGCTTACTCATTGCCAAGTAGCTAATGGCCGGAGGCCAGGGTCAGGCCAGCCAAGCAGACAGAACTCGGACGGCACTGGGGCACTCCATGGTCTGAGAGCAGCCGGGGACTGGGGCGCAGGTGTCCCGGGGCGGGTAGTGAGGAAGACGCCCCCTCCTCCTCCCAGGAGCTGGCTCGAGCGGCTCCTCTGTGGGGGGCACAGGGATCAGGCTGTGGGTAGCACACCGTCCATCTGGAGCTCCAGGCTCACCGCCCGGCTGCTCTAGGGGGGCCCCAGTGGGCCAGGGGGGAGCCCCAGCGAGGATGACCACCCCCCACCAGAATGTCACTACTGCTTCCCAAAATCTGGTTCTCAGAGGTGTCCCCTGTACAGATATGAGCCTTCTGGCTGGCTTGGTTTTGCACGGGCCCACACAAACGCGGGCTCCGGCCATGTGGGCGGCAACACTCCCCCCTCCCCACCCCCAGCCCCACAAGAGCAGCCTGCCTGGTCCCGGCTTGCAGCCCTTACCTGTGCCATGCCCTTCCCTAGGTGAGCCTTCTCTCCAATGCTGACACCATCCCACTTCCCCTTCCGGCGGGTCGCTGCCGTCACCACCTCCCAAAACTCCATTCCCACCATGGGGTCTCGCCTCCACTCCTGCCACCCAGCTTTGAGGGTCACTTCCCTGAGGAGGCACTCCTGAGAAGCACATGATGTGTCCCAAAGGACACACGTGGCGCTGGGCACACACCCATTTCTCAATGTCAAGTTCACGGGCGCCAGAATGCAGGTAAAGAACATTGCCCTCAGCACACTGACTTCACCAGGTGCCTGCCGCCTCCCAGACCACGTTTCTGGGAAACTGCTGTCACGGGCCTGTGCAGCTGTGGGTCCGAGGGCTGGCTAGCCCCCCCGGAGGCACACGTGGGGCCCGGTCACGGGGACAGCTGCAGCATGTCTCCTCCCACGGCCCGCCCCTCTCCCGGAGCCAGCTCCGTCTACCCCCGTCTTGCCCCCCCTCCCCGTGGTACGGAAACGGGGCAGCAGCTAGACCCAGGCAACCCAAAATAGGTCACTTGGGAATAGCACCCACTCTGAAAAGTCATCTCATGGGCTTAGCAGTTGGCGCAGCGGCCTCCCCAGGGGGCAGTGGCTGACCACGAGCCCAAGGGGCCTTCTGGGCACTGGCTGGTTGCTGCGTGCACGGGGAGCTCGCCCTACACACCTGCGCAAGGGCTGCATCAACACGCGCTTTCCTGATCCATGTCCTGCTTCATAGATGGCCGCAAAGGTGGGCTGAACCGTGGCCCCCGGAATTCCTGTCGGAGCCCTCACGCCCAGCACCTCAGACGGTGACTGTAGTTGCTGCCGGGGTCTTTAAAGAGGTCATTCATAACCTGGGGTCCTCGGGGGCCCCTGGTCCAACACGACCGAAGTCCTTAGAAGAGGAGACCACGACACAGACGCACTTGCAGAGGGAGGACCAGGGGAGGACACAGGGGGAAGGCAGCCGTCTACAGGCCCGGGACAGAGGCCTCAGGGGACAGCAGCCCTGCCCACAGCCTCGTCTTGGATTTCCAGCCTCCACAAGTGTGAGAAAATAAATCACTGCTCAAGTCGCTGGCCTGTGGGGCCTGGTGATGGCCACCGGTGAGAAAGCCCACGAGGGAGCAGAACTAAGGCCAAGGTCAGGACCGGGAAGGCCGGCGCCCTGCAGCCGCCGCCAGCGTCGGGGAGGGGAAGACAGAGCCCTCTTCGGCTTCTTGGGATTGCTCTCCTGAGTCACCGCAGCCCCCAACTCGATTTCCAAACTGGATACCAACTAAGCTGGAGACCAAGGCCCTAGATCTACGGAGGGATTTATTAGCAGGCAGAGGAAGACAAAAGCAATGTCGCCTCACACAAATACAGATGAATATGTGTACAGGAAGCCCACAGACGGGCAAATTAAAACGTGGGTCGGGCTGGCGAGGAGAGGAGGCCAGCTGATGGACCTCCCCAGCCAGACACAGCCCAGCCGGCCGCGTGTGTCACCACGACACGCTCTCAGGAAGCTGCACCCCCACACGGACCTGAGAGAGGGGAGGAGGTGGCAGCGAGGTTGGCCCTGGGGCCCTGGGGCCGTGGACTCCCAGGGTGGGAGACAGTGCACATGCACACGTGGCCCGTGACTCCGGAGTAGAGGGGGTGTCAGCTCGGAAAACGCGGGGCGTGGGGATGTGGCTTCTGCAGCTCAGTCTCCTGCCGGGGCCACGGGGCTCCGTGTGTCCGGGGCTGCCTCTCCCAGCAAGCTGTGGGACTCTCAGAAGAGCTGACGCACGAATGGACGGGCAGACGGACGGATGGCAAGCACAGTGACTGAGGGGGTCAGCACAGCGGTGGGGGCCCGACTAATGAACGTGAGCCGGCCTTCTCGACGTCCCTGCACCAGCACTGCCTCCCGGGCTCACAACTGAACTGGCCTGGATGGTCTCCGCCTATGAGCCAACGCACTCCCAGCTCAGCCCCATCCAGGCCACCCCGCTGTTGTTCCCTCTCTCAGCCACCTCTACAGCGGCCACTCTGGAAGTCTCCCCGATGCCCGAAGGGGCCCTGTCCCTTCTGGCTCCTCCCTTGGCTAGCTTCGTCCCCTTTTCCAGAAGCAAGCCTCCCTCCTTCCTGCAGTGGGTCCCACCTCCTGGGCAGGGCTGAGCGGGGACCCCAGCCATCTGCAGAAGCTTCCCTCCAGGCCTGCTTCCTCCCGAGTGTCCCCACAGAACTGTGTCCCAGGAGGCAGGCACATGCAGCTGTTTATACTCAAGTATTAATGGGCAAGGAAATGGAAACTTCAGTTCCTGGGTCTCCCTGACCGCATTTCAAGGGCTGGAGAGGCACGAGTGGTTGGCGGCGATGGTCTTGACAGTGAGGACATCCTCCCCTCCCCGCAGGAAGTGCTGCTGGATAGGGCCGCTGCAGCATGTTCTGCTACCCAACGGCCGGAAGCAGGTCCTCGGGGGTGGTGGGCGTCCCCCTCCCCCGCCGCGGTCTGGTTCATCAGTGAGCCACTCTCAGGAGTTGGAGTAAAAGAGGGGGCTCTGGATTGGAGACATCTGGGGATGTCCCGGACACCACCCTTGCTGACCTTCTGTTGTCTGATTCCCAGAAGGCAGAGTTTCTGCACGATTCTGGGGTAATGGCCGCGGCGATGTACTATGTGCATCTGTGTGCCAGGCCCCAAGCACGGGCTTCTCATGGACTCCCTCGTTCGCTCTCTGCCAAGAAGACTGGCCCCTGTATGGTGGCCAAGGCCGAGGCCTCGCCAGGGAGTCTGACACCACAGCGGCGCCCTTGAACTCCCTGGTCTCGAGCCTCAGCTCCATTCAGCAGGTCCTCTTCTCCGTAGGGAGGGACGCGGTGAGGAAACGCTTCTGCAGCCCGTGCCCCGAGCTCCCATGTCACGGCTGCTCCCCGACGCCCCAGCCCCACGGCGCCACCCTCCCGTCCCGGGCCTCTCATGGTGTCACCCGCGGTTCGCGATGCTTGCTCTGACCTGGACTCCAGCGAGAGAGGCCCGATGGGTCTGCACACCCCCAGACGCCAGGACCGAGGAGGGGTACGGAGCGAGCATTTAGCAGATTTCCAGAATCCAAATGGAAGAATGTGTGTGTGTGCGGGCGGGTGTGTATGCGCACCTGTGTGTGGGGCGTGCGGATAGCTGGGACACAGGAGCTCTCTATCCAGGGGTTCAACAGCTACGACTTCTTTTCAGAACTTCAACTTCCTAAATTCTTCATTTATGTGACAACTGAGCCCAGAGATGCTGCCCACTGAGGGCAGAGCCAGGCTGGGGCCCCCGGCCTGGAGCCCACCTGACCTTCCTGTCTACCTCTTGCTCTGGGACATTAAAATCCCTGACTGTTTAAGCTCGTTCGAGTCAGGCCTTCTGTCACCCGCGGACCCAGGCATCCTGGCGCCTCAACTGGTTTCATGCGTGTCTAAGTGGCCTCACTCACTACTGGGCCGTCATCCTGGCCCAGACACCCAGACCCCACAGGTTTCCTAGGCTCACCATGCCTCCTCCGGATACAAGCCCAAACGGAAGTCAGACCACCCACGACTTGGAAAGCACACATCTGTGCACCACCCGTGACCGCTCGGGGGTGAGGGCTGGCCTTCACCGTGCCCTGTGGGGGAACCGGCTGCCAGGGCCTCGGGAGGCCTGTCCTGAGCCAGCATCCCAGTTCTGAGAACAAGAGGAGAACAGAGCATCGGGAAGTGGCAGTACGCTCGGACAGAAGAGGCTTTATAAACTGTAGAATGCCACTCTCCCCACCCACGCGCCCCACGGGGAGGACCCAGGCCCCCTCCCACGAGGGTGTCTGCTCCTCGCCCCCTTCTGCCCAGGGGTGCGCACACATCGGGTATCCCGTGTCGGGATCAGCAGTCGCGGTGGGCTGGAAGTGACGTCTGGGCAGCTGCCGAGGGCGGGGGGCACGCGGATGGGGGAGGCAGAGCTTTCTGCCCGGTCAGCGGCCCAGGTCCCCCCAGCGACCACGGCCACGCCGGACCCTCCCCACTAATGAAGGAAGGGAGAAGGTGACCATCCATCTCTCATACTGCGGGTCCTAATTAAGCGTCAGCGAATTCCCCAACCTGCCTGCTTTCTGTCTCCGGCATAATATGTTATTTACCTGCAGCTAATAGGTTCACGGGTAATGATAGTCTTGTATCAAATGACGGCCATTTGGCTTCTGACAGTTTTAAAGACCAGTCTCGGGGACACTACAGTTTCTAATTACAGGGTCTGTCACCGGCGATGTTCAGTTCAACGCCACTCCTTCTCCCGCAGGTGACACTTCTGTCCAGATAGGAAATTTAAGCTCGGCCGTGACAGTTAAGGTTAAAAATACTGCTCGGTGAGAGGCAAGGGATCATAATTTGGGTCGCTGCCGTGTTTAATTAATTGGACTGTGGCAATCAGCACTCCGCGGGCCGTAATTACAGGCGGGGTGAGAGGCCCTGCTCCCCCCTTGCCGTGTCTTACAGCTGTAATTTCGCAGGGGCTCTGACCTGGCTCAGAGCAAGGGGCCCTGGAGCTCTTTCAAGGCGCACGGTACTTCATTAGGCAGCCATGATTTGTGAGCAGGAGAGAGGAGCAAGCCCGTGGAGGCTGGGGAGCAGAGGCAAGAGGGACAGCACCAGCCCTTGCCCTTCTCAGCTGCAGGCTGCCTCTCTCCTCACCCCTCCTGACAAAGACCAGCGATCCCTGGATGTCAGAGAAAGCCACCAGGAAGAGAGAACCCTGGTTCATCTATCAGTGGAGTCCATGCCTTGCAGTTCTGCAAACAGACCAGCTCAGACCACAGGGCCTTTGCCCGTGCTCCCTCTGCCCCAACCACCTTCCCTAGATGCCAACTTGGTTTCCTCCCCTTCTCTTTGTTCATGTGCCAGCTTAGTCTCCTTGGCAGTGCGGGGAGGGGGGTTTTCCCTGACCTTACGTCTATCATCCCCTCCCCGCCTCCTGCCTCTTCCCTCTGATAACCCTCATGACCATCGGAGACCATGTTTTTGCTGTACGTTCCGGCCTCGGAATGAGTGTCTCAGAATGAGCGCCCCTTATCACCCCACTTGCCAGACACGGTTCCCCGGGGCCACTGCCTTTCTCTGTTCCAGTCTCATCTTGTTCGAGCTCCCAGGAGGGCCCCCCCTGCCCTCACCCAGGTCAGACTGGATGCAGCCCTTCCCCTCCAAGAACACCTGCCTGGCTCACGCTGCCGGGGGTGACCCTAGGAGTCTGACCTGGTCCGTGGGTCGGGAGAGGCCTCGGCTCAGATCACTGAGTGCTCCTTCCCCATCTTTTTTTTTTTTTTTTTTAAGATTTTATTCATTCATTTGACAAAGAGAAACACAGCGAGAGAGGGATCGCAAGCAGAGGGAGTGAAAGAAGCGGGCTTCTCTCAGAGCAGGGAGCCCGATGTGGGGCTCCATCCCAGGACTCTGGGGCCATGACCCGAGCTAAAGGCAGACGCTTAATGACTGAGCCACCCAGGCGCCCCGCCTTCCCCATCGTTAACGTTTGCAGAATGTACATGGCCTGGAAGATGGAGGACTCACACTCAGGACAGCAGAGAGGCCGAGAACCTGGACCACGACTGAGATCTGGGCTCGGGACTGGCCCCAGCGCTGACCAGCGTGGGGAAGGCAGTTCCCTTGGGAATCTCTCTCCGTGTCCCCAGGCACAACTGTGAATGGTGGGCGGTCTCGAGGCAGACCGCTCTCTGCCAGCACGCTGCTGTGAGTCAACCAAACCTTAGTTCTCCTCATCTGTAAAATGGGGCGGTCCTATTTCCTCATTTCCGCACATGGGGGCAGGGGAGCAGGTCTTAGGAGCAGATGAGGTGAAACACAGGAGATGCTTAGGAAAGGGTGTGCAGGGCAGACTCTTGGACATGCCCCAGCTCACCATTACCCTGGGAAGTTGGGAAGGGTCGGGCTGACCTGAAGGTGCACGTTCGGGTTCTCGGAACCAAGAGTTTGAGGCTTCAGCAGCTTTTTGGACCCCCAGCCTCTGGCCTGCCACACCCACATGCTTATCTGCCCCTCTGGCTGCGCCCCGAACTCGGCACTGGGGGCCTCAGTTTACCCTACTGTGGGCTGTCCTCCCTGAAGCTCAGTGCCTGCAGAGCATACAGCCTCTTCCCACTGTCCCCCGCGGAACCTCCCCGTCACATACCTGCCAGAGAATTCCCTGTGGCACCCAGCTCCCCCACTGGGCCTCCCCAAACCCGCATGGAGCCTGCACCCAGAGACGGTTTTTACCCACATGGAACAAAGCCTGCAGCAGGGCTCTCTCGCTGCTAACTTCACCGTCCCTACCCTCCACCATGCCCCCGGGCACTGCAGGAGAGCTCTGCCAGGGCCTGGTGGGGATGCAGGAATGAAGTGACTCATCGGGAGGGGACCTCGTCCCCAAACGTGAAGAAGGAGGGGAGGAGGCAGGGCCATTGTGCTCCTGCTGCACCATGTGGGGGAAGGGCTCCCATTCCAAATCCCCGGTGGGCAGCCTGCTCTTTGAGGTGCTTACCTAAAAGGGGGTGCGATGGACTGAACTATGTACCCCCAGAAAAATATACCGGAGCCCCATTCTCCAGTACCTCCTATGCGGCCGTCATTAATACATAAGCTAAGACGGGCTCTCGCTAGAGTGAGATCATTCCAATACAGCGTTCCCATACACCACACCGGGAGAAGGCCCCATGGCCACAGAGGCATGGACGGGAGGGATGTGGCCACAAGCTGAGGGACACGGAGGATGCCTCGGCCCCCACCAGAAGCTAGGAGAGGCGAGGGTCCTCCCTGGAGCCTTTGGAGGGTGCACGGCTCTGTGAAACGTTGCACCCCGTCTTCTGCCTCCGGACGGAGAACAGAGCTCTGCTGTCTCGCCCCGGTTTGGGCGCCGTGTCATGCAGCCCCCAGGACATGGCTACAGTGGTCACAGCAGAAAACAGGCAGAGTGGCACGGCTGGCTGACTCCCGGACATACCAGATGCAGGTGACCTCTGCGGGGGACCCTCCTCCCAGATGCCCGCTGCATAGTTCAGTGGAGCTCAGGGTCCCGGGGGTGGGGGACGAGCATGCCTGTTTATTAATCGAAGGCTGGGCTGCTCGCATCTCACTGGAGAGCTGCTTTTGAAGTGCTGAGTGATTTATTTTAGCCAATTACGGGTTTGCTTCCCCTTCGGAGGACCCCACGTAATTGATTGAAACCTATTGAAAACAAATTAGCCACCGCCAGGATGCCGATCTGTTTATCGCTTCTCTGGAGGTTTGCAGGGAACCCACGTGAACTGTGAACCCCATTTCCGTTTGTTTTTTCCTTCCCCAAAGGACAGGAGGAGAAGAAAGCACGGACCTTTTTCCAGGGTGCACGGGCCCCTCCATGCCCCTGGTCCCCTGCTCTTTGCTGACGCCTGCAGCGTCTGGGAGAACCCCAGGGAGGCCACCCTGACTCCTAGCACCCAAGGGTCAGCGCCTGGGGCCGGGGTGCTTGGGGTGGTCTGGGGTTTTTGCAGCTGCAAGCCACATCTGCATACCTACGGTGCTGTGCTCTCACTTCCTGAGAATGAGCCCGTGTGGGACCTGGGGTGTCGGCAGGCAGACGCATGTCCGTGGGTCTGGCTACCACCGGCCCTTTTGCTTTTCCAAAGGGCCTTGTCCCCTGAGTCAGCTGTGCGCGTGGTGTCCTATTACACCTGGTAGGCGCCGGAGTATCAAGTAGAACTGGGAGAGGACTTCAAACTCATTTTTAAGTGAATTAGAAATATTATTTTTAATTGTGGCAAAACACACCTAATATTTACCACCTTCAGCATTCTTCCAACTGCTTGGAGTTCAGCAGTATTAAGTATACTCACATTGCGCAGCATTAACAATTTTTTTCTCACCTGTGTGACCCTCGCTCGGGGACAGGGGCTAGCATCCTCTCACTGGTGTGGATCTGACCTGCCTGCCCTTGGCTTACCCTTCCCTCGCCGGGCCCGCCTCCCCTGCCCAGGCCTTCCTCTGAAGAGTTAGTGGCTGGCATGTCGCAGCCCCACCTGAACACAGTGCCTGGAAATGGGGGGTCCCTCCCTGCACATCCCATCAGGTCTTGGCTCCTTCTAGAAAATCTCCCTTCCCTTCTCCACCACCAAATGTATGTCACTCAGACCCATTCACCTCCCCGCTGACACCAACCTGCTGAGAGCGTGAGCGGGTGCCATCTCCCCCTGCTTGGTGATCCCTGCGACTCCCAGCCCTGAGACTTCAGGGACAAGTGACGGCAGATCCCCGGGCCTCAGTCTCCCCATCTGCAAACAGGGATAACCAGAGCACCGCCCTCACAGGGAGGTTGCAGAGACAAACTTTCCGCATCGGAGGCCGAGATCATGCTGGCCCCAGCAAGCCCTCCAGGGAGCCGGCATGTTTCCCGAGGCTCCCCATCCTGACCCAAGCCAGGCACCAGCCGTGTGCAGGTGCTAGCCCCTGGCATCACCGACGGGGACCTTAACTGCACCCTGGGGCTGCGAAGCCATCAGAGTAACCTAGCCCATGAGGCTGCGTGCCGCTAGCACATGTGTGTGCTTAAACTAGAAAAACCCAGCAAGATGCCTTCTAGGGATCGACGACCCTGTGCCAGGCAGTGGGCCCAAAAACTCACGCGCATCATCTCATTTATTCAAATAGCCCTGCTCCTAGCTCCTTTGTACAGATGGGGAAACTAAGGCCCAGGGCTGAAGCCTCTGGCTCAGGTGACACAGCTTAAGCCACACAGGTGCGGGGATTCCGGGATCCCTGACATCAATGGCAGTGGGTCGGGGAGGAAGGGACTTGGAGGCCTGAGCCGTGCCGGCTGCCCACGGGGCCATGATAAGTGACACTAGACAGGTGCAGACAGAAGGGGGCTGTGAAACACTCCATCACAAGGCTCTCCTGAACCCCCAGCCAGCCTGGGAGAGAGGCGGCGGTGGGGGACGTTTCCCAGCAACGCTGTCCTGAGTCTTGGTCAGGACCCCCCCCCCCCCCCCCCCGCAGCCAGTGGCTCACACACCCTCCAGGGAAGCTGGCCCTGGAGCACTGGGAATCCTCCCAACGCTCCTGCTCTGACAGCAGGGGCCCAGCTCCCCTCCAAAGAAGCCATTTCCTCCCTGATTCCATTTCTGTCCACAACGTGCCAGACCCTAACCCTCCCGACCCCCAGGTGCGGCCTCCCGGCGCCCCGGGGTGGTCTCGCCTGCAGCCACCGCGCCCTGGTTGGAAGCTTCACAGGGTATTTATTGCTTCGGTCTCGTGAAGCCTCGTGTGTGGGGCTGCTGGTCCTGGCGGCGCCTGGCGTGGGCGGTACGAACACCATCACTCACGCGGCATAAACCTGTTGCAGCAATTCCCGGCCGGGGCCCTGGAGAGGCACTGCTCACTCATCCCCGACGCCGACGCCGGCACGCAGACGGCAGGGCGGCGGGAGACGGATGGTTCTGGGAATTATGGTCCGCTGCCAAATGGCAGCCTTTCACCTCTGGGGAGCGGGGTCAAGTCGCTGTCCCTGTAGGCCCAGACCCTGGGGAAACGAAGCATGGGACCCCTGCTCTGGGTTGTGCCCCCACACCCGGCCAGACGCAAGCATCTGCCCAGCTCCGCGTGGGATCCAACTCCGGGCCCAGAAAGATCCATGCACGGTACCGGCTCCCACCCCCCACCGGGCGAACTGTCCCAGGCCCCGGGGCGCCAGCATCCTTCCCAGCAGGATAACCTGCCCCCCTGCCGGTTCACAGCCTCAGCCCCCTCCCCCGCCTCCTGGAAGCCTTCATTAGGTCTCATCTCCCTCTTCCCTGGTTTAAAGATTTCAAAACACATTCTCATTTGAGCCTCAAAACCCAGTGGGACATGGCTATCTTTTATCAGCTGTCTGAGAGCAAAGGGTCCAGAAGCCCTGAGGGTTTGAGCAACACACCAGGACCAAACAGGGGCCTGGACTCCAGCCCCAGTGCTCTTTCCTCCCCCGATGGCACTCCCACCTCACAAAAGGTGGGGGGAGGACCTCCCAAATTCGCTTGAGGATGCTGTCCTTTCCCTCCCCTTCTCTCTCTCCCGAAGAGGGCCACAGAACACTAGAATGGCCATATTGTAAATAATGCAGTGCGGGAGAGAGCCCGGAGGAGGGCCGCTGGCCGGAACTAGATGCTCGCAGGCCAGGCCAAGCCAGGCTGGGCCCTGCGCCTCCTCGCGGTGTGCGCGGCCGCTCAGAGGCCCTTCACCGGCCTGGGCCTGGGCTCCGTCAACTTGTCCTCAGATGGGACGGTCTCCTTGGCTGAGCCCTAAAGCTCCTCCTGCTGAAGGGGGGGGGGGTCCATGGCAGGGTGAATAGTATCCGCCAGTACCTGTCCACCCAGAACCTCAGAACGTGAACGCGACCTCATCTGGAAATGGGATCTTTGCGGATGTCATTAGTTCAGGATGGGCCCCAGATCCGACGTGCCTGGCAGCCCCCTAAGCAGACACCAGGGGGTGAGGCAGGCTGAGGAACACCCAGCGAGCCGATACCAACGGGCGGGTCCTCCCCCGAGTCTTGGGAGGGAACACAGCACAGCCCCCACCCCGGTTCCAAACTTCTGGCCTCCAGACTGGGAGAGAACGCACTTCCGTTGCTTTAAGACACCGTGTTCTGAGGAGCACCGTGGCCAAGCCTGCCTGGCTTGGGGGGCCTCTGAGGGGTGGCCAGCGGGGGCCAACTCTCCGGGCCTGGCTGCCTGCCCAGGAGTCAGCTCCCCAGCCCCCCAGAGCACGCAGAGGAGGCCTCAAGACCCAAATGGGCACAAGGACGGGGAGGGGGGCAGAAAGCACAAGCAGAGGCCACAATGGCCACCATCACGATCACCACACAGCCAAGGACTGTGTCCCCCAAGTTAAGGGACACAGTCCAGGCCGAATGCCCTACCTCCTGTCCAGATGCTTTGTCCCTGCTCATCCACCCATGCTTTTAAGGGTCCCCTTGTGGCCCAGGGCACCACTTTGCCGCCTCCAGAGTCCCACTGTCCTCTTTCTCATCTGCCCCCCTGGCTAGGTGTCCCTGCTTCTGTCCCCCACCCCACGACAGCCCACACCTGGCCCGTCATGCCCTCCGGGGATGCCCATGAGGCCTCTCACTCCACCTGCCCTCCCCGTGTCCTCGCCCTCTGCAAATCACATGCAGGCCCCATAGGTCCCTCGGCTGGGACTCCCTCGCTGCCTGCAAGGCCTCACTCAGACATTCACTTCCTGGCCCACCTGCTTCTAACGTTTGTCACCTGCCCCCCTCCCCAGAGCACCCACACCTTCCGACCCCACTTCTCCTATTCACGTACTGGGATTGTGGCCTGCTCCGAGACCAGGATCTATCTGTGTGGCTCCCATGTGTCCCTGGTGCTCCAGAGACAGCGGGTTAGAAGGACACAGCTCCCGTGTCCCTTCCCCGGGCCCCCGGGACGCAGCCAGAAGAGGCCTCAATTGAGGCCACTGACCATGCGAACAAGGCTAGGGCAGCCTGCGCAAGACTGCCATTGAGACCATGGGCCAGGAGGCGCCAGGCACGGCAGCGGGAGAAGCTGCTGGAAAAGCACTTTCTGGCTGCACAGCCGCTGCCCCTGGGCTGATGGGTGCAGGCAGAGCCCAGCAACACCTCCCTGCCCTGGGGGAAGCCCCTGGGGGGGCACAGCTGAGGGGTCCCCAGGAGGGTGGTGGGAGCAGCAGACCCACCCTGCGGTTGGGGGCCAGGGTGCAAGGCCTCCCACCCTGGCATGGCGGAGGCAGGAGCTAATGGCTGCGCCCCCATCCCGCACACTTGGCCGGCATTAATTTGACCATATATACACGCGCTAATCAGCTGTGACCGTGGCACCCAGCTCAATTCAAATTGATTTACTGAGCCTGGAAATGGATACAAATGTGATTAAAGGCTTTTTATTTTACATAGGTTCTCTATAAAATGATTTAAATCAATTGCCCGGCAGGCCCCATGCTATTACTGCACAGAGCCTCCTCTTGCATTGATGGATACACGGCTCGGGGCTAGAGCCGGGGTGTCAGCGACTCTCCCGCCCGGCCCCGAGATCAAAGTCGGGGCGGCCGAAGTATCGGCTGGCCACGGCCCGCCTCCATGCAGGGTGACCCTCTGTAGCGGGCGGGGCAGGCGGGGCCGGGAGAGGGCTGGTGTCACCGCGGCAATGGCCTCCAGGGCCACCTCCTGGCCTGCTGACCTCTATCTGGGATGCTCATTTCCAGGGCTGACCTGGAGCCCGGGAGGTCAACTTCATAATCCAGGCCTCCAAGGGCAGTGCTGGGAGGGCACTCCTGCAGACGTCACCTGCCCCGGGGTCCCTTTGCCCAGATCGGGAGACTGAGGCCAAGGGGTGGCAGGCGGCGGTAAAGCAGCCTCAGACACACGTGTCTCGTCCAGCTAAGACGGAAGGTACGTGGGGTTCCCAGGAGCCCCTGCCTGCGGGGAGAGCTCAGCATGGAGCTAGGGGCACAGCCCAGCATAGTGACACCGGGCAAGGGGACACCCGTGCCACCAGGCCTGACATGTGCTGTCTGGGGCCACCGACCTGGAGCTTCAACAACAGAAATTCATTCTCTCACGTTCTGGAAGCCAGACGTCTGAAACTGACATGTCTGCAGAGGCTCCAGGGGAAGATCCCACCTGCTTCTTCCAGCTCCCAGGGGCTCTGGGTGTCCCGGGGCTGTGACCGTGTCCCTCCGCCTCTGCCTCCCTCCTCACGTGGACTTCCTCACGGATCACTCCTCTGCTCCAAGGCATTGGAGCACTTGCATTCAGGAACACCGCACCCCCCACCCCCAGCATCTTACCTCCAACCCGTCTGTAAACATCCGATTTCCAAACAGGGTCCCATTCTGAGGTCGTGGGGGGAGGGGAATTTTGGGGGGACGCAATGTGACCTGCTACGGATGGACCCTGAGCCATCACACTGGTGACACGGCCGTGAATGATCCATCCTGTTCTAAAGACAACTTGGGGCCATTCAGTCCCTGAACCAGAGAGGCAAGACTCACACGGTGGGGGGTGGCTGGACCACGTGCCACGCCAGGTCCACGGCTGCGCAGTCCCTACTCCAGAATAATCACCCCAGCCCCACTGGAAGCCCACCCAAACACGGGGGACGCAGTGCTGGGGGCAGGGAGGGGGCTTTCTTTGCACCCCAGAGTCCTGATGCCCAGTACAGAGGCCACAGGCCACAGGCAGTAACTGAAATTCAAAGTTCAACCAATTAGAATTAAATACGGTTTATACTTCCATTCCTTGGGCAGTGGAGCCACATGTGCCTCGGGATCGCCACGTGGCAAACGCAGTGGGGAGCCTCTCTACCCTGTTCTGTCTTGTGTATTTGGCACCATGGGCAAAAGGAACCGGTACTCAGGATAAAAGTTAAAAATAAAAGTCTGAAAAGCATATAGGACGTTGATTTCCAGTCACACCGAATCAGCTGGGGCGGGGGGGAGAGGCTCAGAGTCCGCAGGCTGCGGATGCCTCCCTGCTGGCCTCCTATCGCTGACCAAGCCACACACACCTCCCTCCAGCGTCCAGCCCTGTCTCAGCTCCAAGAGATCGTCTGCCACCTCTGCCCACTCCTGTCTAGTTCTTGGTCTTCTCCAGCTTTTCCCAGAGGCTTCGCGAGGTTTCCAAACACTCTGTCCTCTGTTCCTGACCTCACAAACTCCTAGGCATCCCTCAAAACCCCTGCTCCTGTAGCATCTTGCATTTCCCCCTCTCGTGGCATTTCCTGGGAGGGGGGAACTGAACTGCTTATGCGACTGTCCTGCCTCCTTGGCTGGAAGCATGTTGAAACCCAACTGGTCAGCTGAAGACTTGGCAGGGGGCAGGGAGTCTGGATATGCTGTGGGAGGGATAAGCCAGAACTGTCTCTCAACTTGACCTTGAGTTTCCTAGAGATGAAACCCGTGCCTAGAGTGCTTCAGGCCGACAAATGTCAGCATCACGAGTACTAGAGTGAGTGACAGAGATCGAGGGTCAGGTCTTAGGACCTCCCCTCATGCTCTGAGCACATATGTAAGCACACAGCAGGAGCTTAAATGGAGGGGGGCAGACAAATTGAATCACATGAATAAAAAATGGCAAAAGCGTGAAGATATCTGGGGATATTTGGTGTGGAAGCAATGCTAGAAGGACCATCCAGTGAGGTGGGCTGTCAGGTGTCCCGGTGAGGACAGACTCCGCCCTGGAGAAGCCAGCCCAACTGCTTGGATTTGCCTCTGCCGAGAAGCCCTCCCTGGGGTCCCTGCAGGGGGCGGGGGGGATGGCTCCCTGCATGGTTTAAGGCCACTCCCCCAGGTCCCCCTCATCTGCTCCTGCTAGAAGCCTCCATGGCTGAGGGGGCTGCCTCTACCTGTTGACTGTGTCACACTGCCCTGCAGAGCACTGAGCCAAGGGACCGGTGACACTGAGGGGTCCCAGTGATGCATCACCGCAGCCTGACCAGCCCTTCCCAAGGCTGGGGACAGGCCTCATGGAGCCCCGAAGGGCATGTTAACTGTCCAAGGTCTCACAGACCCTGCCTGCCTCCCACGAACTGCACCTGTCCCCGCCCCGGGGCTGCCGTGCTCACCAACTAAATGGATAGGGTTCCTCTACTCCGAACCCTTCAGACACCATGCGGGGGCCTTTCGGCGGCTGCAGTCCTCCACTGCGCAACAGGAACTGCCTGGAGCCTGCTCACTGCCACGTGGCCACGGCCCCGACCTCAGACACCAGCCACAGGCCCTGGCCGTGACCCTTTCTGGCCGGCCGGCTCTCGAGCAGTTGTCAGGAGCCTTCCTAGATTCCATGACTTGCTGAAAAGCTCGCCGAACTCAGGCAAACACTGCACTTTGGTTTACTGGTTTATTATAAAGGCCAGTAAAACTCGGGAAGAGCCAGATGGAAGAGAGGCCTAGAGCAAGGCACGGGGGTGGTGTGGCCCTCCCCGGCCCTCCCCAGCCCTCCCGGGGTGCGCCACCCTCCCGGCCCCTGGTGGTTCCGTGACCCCCGGGCTTGAGCGAAGTTTGTGGAGGCTGCAGGGGACAGTAACTCGGTCCCCAGCCCCTCTCCCCTCCCAGGAAAATGAGAGGACCACTTCTAACACGCCCCAGGCTGAAGCCCACCATGGTCACTTTATCAGAACAAAACATGCCCCCACCTCCCAGAACAGTCAAGGGTGTTAGGAGCTCTGTGTTGGGAACTGGGGCAGAGACTAAATATGCATTCCTTATCACGTCACCCCTCCTCTGCTCCCCTCCCCCAAGGTCACAGCCCTGGCCCGGGAGCACCCAGTTCCCCCATTCTTCCTCCGCTAAGGCAGCCCCGCACAGGCTGTCTTATGTTCAACCCTGTATTCAAATCCTGGCCCGTCATTCCTAGCTGTGACCTGCCTAAGTCACCTGGCCGCTCTGTGCCTTGATTTCCCCATCTGTAACACTGACATAAAAATCGACTCATGAGGCAGCCAGGAGAGGAAAATGAGTTTGTATGCACCTGCCTTGCTCACAGGGAGCCCTCTGCAGGTGTTTGTTGGACTGATTGCCCAGGCTGCAAATTCACCAGGCCTCTCAGGCACGACCCCGCCCCAGCTGTGATCAGCTGCACGGTCCCCGGAACTCGGGTCAGCAAAGCCGCTATCTCCCAGCTTCTCCACACCCACCCGTGACTGGGCTTTCCAGAAAAGAGCAAGAAGGTAAAGCGTACTAACGCAAGGTCGGTGAACCCGCTCTGGGTGAGTGTGCTCTGAGTGAGCACAGTGCCTTCGCAGGTGGATGGAGGAGGTGACCGCTGGGGTGCCACCCACACCCCAATCCATTTAGGGTGTGACAGCATGGCTGCTCCCTCCTCTGTCTCTTCCCAAGTGGACCAGGGGGCAGAAGCCGCATGTGGAACCCTCTGGAGTGTTCCGAACGTGTTCCTCCCAGCACGGCTCAAAGATCCCCGTGTTGGAAGCCCTTGAGCATTTACCAGCATCCAGTGGACCCCCAGGTCCCTCAGATGCCCACACGCAGTGGAAACCGGGGTCCTCTGTCCCTCTCCTGGGGGAGGACATGGCCCTAGGCACATGAGAAACTGGTAAAACAAATTCTGTCTTAGTTTTAATTCTGTGGCCTACATCCAGCCACGCCTAAACACATTCTTACAAATGCACACTGAGCGGCTGGCCCTCGACCCAAAATGCCGACAGGGCAGTCCTCACGTTCTCCTCCTGTGTCAGGAATGGACAACGGCAAGTCCACGGGTAAACTGGGTGATGAGGCTGGGGGGCGGGGGGTGAGGACAGGGTGGCGGAGGTGGGGGGGAGTCGGTGTGGAGGGAGGGCTGCGGGAGGGGCGGGGCCCGCGTGCACGTGCGGACAGGTGCCCGCCGGCCATGGGGAGCTGTGGAGGATTTCGCAGAGGCCAGGCCACACCATGTTAGAAGCATCACATCCTCCTGAACCGGGCGGCTGGGCCCTGCCCCCAGCACTGGGAGCAGCATCGCGGGGTCTTCCCAGCGCCCACACCGGCGGTGTGCACACAGCGGAGCTGAGTGGGCAGGGCAGGTCCCGGGGGTGTGCACGAGCGCACGTGCACATGTGACAGCCGATGTGGGGGTGCACGCGGGCACGTGCTTCTGAGGACGAGTGAATCACTGCATGTGCGGCGGCGGAGGGCAGCGTGTGCAGGGGTGTGAGCGCTGTAGGCAAGCACACATTCGGGAGCGTGGGAGACGGCAGGAGCAACACGCATGCGCGTGCGACCACCCGAGCTGCGGGTGGGGGCGGGGCGCGGCTGGAGCCCCGCGGAGGGCAGCCCACGTCCGGCAGGCTCCCCTCACCGTGCTGAGGCCCCCTCACCATCCCGTCTGTACAGAGGGCCAGGACAAGAATGGGGGCTCTGCAGCGGGGAGGCACCCCGGGTCCAGGCTCAGGATGGGGCGGGGAGGGGGCCTGGGAGCAGCTCACCCCGGCCGGCAGTCCCTGGGGAGGCGGGCATCAGGCTCCCAATTACAGGAACAATTAGGGCACAGTGATGCACAACCAGGCGCCTAGGCACCGCCGCGAGAGTGACAAGCCGGCCCCGGCGGGCTGCGTGCCGGCTTTAATCCCGGGAAGGCTCTCCAGTGTTAATGGTGCAAGCAGGCTCATTAGCTGTAATCCATCTGTCCTTAATGCGGCGGTGGCAGCGCAGGTCTGCGGGATGAAGGATGCCCGCCCAGGGACTGTGGGTGGGGGCTGCACTCCCTCCCTCCTCCCCTGGCTCCCCCAAATGAAATAAAAGCAGGGTGAAGGCACAGGGGGAGGGAGGACACAGCTCTCCACTACCCCGTTTAGAGAACAGGCTATGCAAAGACTAGACCCAGGGCCGGGCCCCACCCTGCTGTGTGCCTGCGGCCAAAATGCTCTCCATCTCTGGGCCTATGCTGTCCCCTAAGAAAAGGCAGGGGCTAGAATGGGGGCCTCTAGGGTGCAGGAAACCAGGGTGGGTGGCCCCGAGGGGCCTCCTTCTTGGCTCAAGCTGCCCCTCCCTTGTCTGGGGAGGTGCAGTTGGCATCAATGGTGCCGGGAATGTTCTACATGGTTTTCTGACAACTATAAATCCTGGCTTTGTCTGTGGTGGTGGAAGGGACCCTCCCGCACCATCTGGGCAGTGGGTGGCGTGGCCCAGAGCCAACGACCGGTGCCGGGGAGTCAAGGTTGAATGCAGACTGAGCAGGTAGGTGCCTCAGGCTCTGCTCAGGTGCAGCAGGTGTTCTAGACCAGAGGGGGCGGGCACAGGGGAGAAGCCCCTCCCCTGCCACTTGTCTCGAGAGAGCAAAGGCCACGAGCTGGACAGGCTACCCCGACGGACAGGAGGGCAGGAGAGCTGGCGGCAGAGAAAGTGGAGGCTTGGGGTCAGGCTGCCCAGTGTGAATCCTAGTTCTGCTCTGTGATTCGGGAGGTCACTTAGCCTCTCTGTGCCTCTGTTTCCCCACCTACAAGACCCTCTCTCAAGGGTTTTTTTTTTTTTTAAAGATTTTATTTATTTATTTGACAGAGAGAAACACAGCCAGAGAGGGAACACAGCAGGGGGAGTGAGAGAGGGAGAAGCAGGCTTCCTGCCGAGCAGGGAGTCCGATGCGGGGCTCGATCCCGGGTCTCCGGGATCATAACCGGAGCCGAAGGCAGTTACTCAACCAACTGAGCTACCCAGGCGCCCCTTCTCTCAAGGGTTTTAAGGAAGGGGTGCACAGAGCCACTTGTGAGACCTCCACATTACAGCCTCTCTGCACCATGTCACTCGATGGCCACTTGGCATTGCCACCACACCTGCACCCCTGTGTTATTTACCGACTTCAAGTCAGCTGGTTAAGTTTCTGGAGGGGTCAGTCACATCAACTAATTCTTTAGAAAACTAACTTATGTCCTGAAGGAGGCCGTCACCCATGAGCAGGGATGGAAGTGAGGGTCCCATCCCTGAACCTCCTAGGGCCTGCAGTCTGGGAGTCTGACACTTGGCTCCCTTTGTTCTAAGGGGGGTTCGCCGAATGCAGCAGGTAGACAGGGTCCTGGCACCCGACAGCCCAGTTCCCGCAGATCAGAAAGCCCAGACCAGGGAAAGCATGGCTCAGCCTCCATCTCAGTGACACCCCTGTGTAACGGAACATGGTTCGGAGCGCCCCCCGGGGCACCAGGAAGCCAGAGCCTGCTCCACCAGGCTCAGAACGTGCCCTCCAGCCTCTTCCTCTGTCCCTTCACCACCACGGCCTTGGTTTCCCAATCTGGGAAATGGGGATACTTGATTGACAGCCCACTCCTGATGGTTGCCAGAGGGGGGGTCCAGCCAGCATCCAGATCTGAAAGCCTCCGGGTGCCATAGACCCAGGGGTTCTCAGCAGCACAAGGCTATGGGCAGGGACGGCCCGGGAGCCGGCTGGCCACACCCTGAGGATAGATGTTGTGCAAGAGCGGCTGTTTCCTTGAAGCTCTTCAATTATTCAAACAAGAGCCGTACCCTTATTTAAAGTCTAGTCTTGCACCCGTGGTATCCGGCAGCGAGCACGGGAGCCTGCTGCTACATTTACACGGGGACTGGCTCCCTCTTGCAAAGTCAATTAATTAAGCAAACAGTGCTGCCAGCAGGTTCTCAGGTGTGTGTCGGGAGACCCGCCGGTCCCAGCCTGCTGCCTCCGGGACACTGGATCCCACGGGATGGCCGGGTGGGCCGGGACCGTGGCCCCCCGGCTGGGCATGGTGGGCGCAAGAGCAGGGCACCTATCATGGGCCAGCCCCTTCCCACCCCAACTACAGACCAGAAAACTGAGGCACAGGGAAGGGATTTAACTCCAGACACTGCTGTATGCCCACACGCTTCTGTTCTCCCTCTCCCGCCCCCGGCCAGACAGGAAGCCAGAGCAGCTACTACGGAGCGTTTCCAGGGTGGGGTGAGGGGTCTGGCATTGACCACATACCTCCCGCCCTTGTAACGCATGCTTGGTTTCAGCTTGACCCCAGGTGAGGACCACTAGGACCCATATTTTATAGCGGGGAAACTGAGGCACAGAACGGGTGACTAACTCCCTCAGCTAACACACGTGGTAAGGAAAAGGGTGGGGGACTTGAGCCCAGGCTGCCGGGGCCCTGCTCCCTGTTCTCAGAGCCGAGCATCAGGCTTGTCATCTTGCCGGGCCCCGCTCACAGTCTGTCCCCTCTGCCACAGGCACACAGGTGCTTGTTCTTGGTCTCTCATGCTTGGCAGAGCGGGGCACCACGTAGCGCGCCCCAGATGACATGCAGCCTGCTGGCAGAGGTTCTAGAATGTTCTGGTGGCTTGTGGCATTGGCCCACTCCCTATCCCGCTTATCTGCTGCTCTTCCCCAGATAACAACAGCCGCTGAGGAGGGCACTTGGCTTACAAAGGCCCTTCATAGACACTTCCCGGGTGAGGGCATGAAATTGAGGCGAGATGACGCGGGCCAGGTCTCCAGACTCCAGACAGCAAGCCAGCAGGGCTCGGAGGGCAGGGCCAGCCTGTCCCCCACAAGCGTGGAGCACTATGGCGAAGGGGTGTACGCTGGGGTGGGGGCGGGGCCGTATCCCAGCTGTCCCTTCCCAGCTGTTGACCTCAGGCGAGTCACCGGCAACCACTCGGGGTCTCGGTTTCCTCGTCTGTAAAATGGCTTTGAAAACAGAAGCACCTCCTCATGCTAGCTGCGGTGAGGAGGAGAAGTGAAGGCAAAGGGAAGCAGGCGGGGCTGGCCACAGAGCGGGCTCCTCCAGGGGACCCCACCCCCTCCCACAGCCGACTCGGGGACATCGGGGTACAGTTGCCGCACCCTGTCGGCACCGACCCATCGTCCCAGCTCCGGGAAACCGACCACACCAGGCACTCTCACCAAGCCGACTGTCCAAGCCTTGGCATATGTACAGGATGGGGGATGTCAGCTCAAATGAAAGCTCTCCGCGAACACCCCACTTGGAAGGAGGAGGAGTGCATCTACAGAGGGGCCTGACTTCAACGGCTCGTCTGGGGGCCCCTTTACCTGGAGTGCCCTTCCGCCTGCTCCTCACCCACCTAGAAAACCCAGACCCCTTCAGAACCCTTCTCAAGAGACACCCCCTCTGCACCCCAGAACTAACCACTGTCTCCCGTCCCCTGTCATCTGCAAGACACTGTGAACCAGACACACGCTGAGGACCTCATGTGCTTGAGTGTGCTTTCTCCTTCAAAAAAGGAAGTACCATCATGTCCAAATCAGGAAACTGAGGCACAGAGCGGAGGACCACACACAGAGGCCACAGAGGTGGCCAGTGGCAGACCCCGGCCTCGAGCCCAGGAGGTCTGGCTCCCGCGTCAAGAGGCTTGGCTGTGCCAGGAAGAGCAGGTATTGGGGTTGGCGGAGACTGGTGGACGGCAATGGGACATGGTCAAAGCGCCGGCAGGAGGGCATTCGGCCCAGGGAGGGAGGGAGCCAGGCCCAGCTTAAAAGCAAAACTGAAACGCGAGCGAAGGCAGCACACGCTGTCCCGGGAGGCGTGACAAGACCGGCGGTTTCTGCATACGCTGTTCCCTGGGGGGCCTGCCCTCTGCACGCCATGGGGAACCCAGCTGCTGGGGGATGAGTACGATTTCAGGAGCGGAGGGAGGGTGGGCGGAGGGCTCGGGGCCACACGCTGGAACGCCAGGGGACGGGTGCTGGGGGTGCCCAGCAGAATAGTCAGACTGAGGGGCCTGGGACACCCTCCCTGGCACTGCCGGCCACCCAGTCTGATGCCCCAGCTTTTCCAGGGAGCCTCATCTGGGCCCACTGCTCAACAAACATGCTGTGAAATGGACACCCTCCGTGGATGGTCGCTGCTCTGTCCCGGGGGAGGGCAACCAGACACCTGGGCCACCGAGGTGGATGGGGAGTGGGGGGGGCCCCTGTTGGGCCTCCCAGAAGCGGCAAGGCCTGAGGAGGGGAGCTCAGGCATGGGGGGAAGCAGTAGGGTTTCCCAGGGACCTAGGAGCAGGCAAGGGGGTGGAGACAGAGGCTCACAGAGGTCCCAGACCTGCCCTAGTCACACAGCCACTAAGAAACTGAGAGACAGAAGGCTCTGAACAACCAAGTCTCGCCTCACCCAGAGAGGCCCAGAATGTGCCCTTGTCCCCATCGGAACACTGCCTCTTATCCAAGTAGCATGATGTTGGGGTTCAGGTAGTACAGACTGAGGCCGAACTGCCCGAGTCCCACTCTTGCCCTGACATCTAAGGCTGATGACCAAGGCATGAGGCTTGGCGTCCCGTGCCTCAGTTTCCCCACTGTGTACCACCGCGTCCGGAAGCCGAGGCCTCCGTGAATGCGTGGGGCCAGCGCGCAGACACTTCATGACATGCGAGAAATGGTCAGCCCACCGTGACAGTGGACACCGCCAGCCGTCCCCAGGATCCAGAGGAAATCCAGAGAAGAGGGAGGGGCGGGGCACAGAGAACTGAGAACACGTCCACGCGGAAACTTACACAAACATGCACACGGCAGGACTGCTCCCAGCAGCCAAGAGCGGAAAACCACCCAAATGTGTGTGAGCGGAAGAAAGGGTCCACAAAATGTGGCCCGCCCACGCTCTGGAATATTTTACTCTGCCACGAAGCGGAAGGCAGTTCTGCAGGACAGACAGGCCTGGAGAGCGTGGCTCAGTGAGAGGGGCCAGACACGCAAGGCCCCACTTTATAATTCCAAGGAGGCAAAATGTCCCGAATAGCTAAAACCAGGGACAGGGAGCCCATCCATGGTTGTCGGTGGCCGGGGGATGGAGAACTAGGGAGGGACAGCGAAGGAGCACAGGGTTTCTCTGTGGAGTTAGAACATTCTAGAAGGACACAGTGGTGATGCCTCCGTCTGCAGATATAAAAGAATTCACAGACTTGTACACTTTGGGGGGGCAGGTCGTATGGTGAACTACATCCCAATAAAACGGCTAAATGAACTGAAACCTGTTCTGTGTCCAGCAGGTGACTCCCAAGGGCCCAGGAGGCCTGGAGCATGGGCGAGGACAGAGGCTGGTGCCCAAATGGGCAGCAGCCTGACAGGGTGGAGGTCAGCCCTGGCCACATCACTCACAAGCAGGCAGCACATGCAGGAAGGTCTCTCACAGTTTCAGCTTTGGCTAAAGAGTCGGGAAACACGTAAAACATTTACCCAGGGGATGCCTGGGTGGCTCAGTTGGTTAAGCGGCTGCCTTCAGCTCAGGTTATGATCCTGGGGCCCTGGGATCGAGCCCCACATCGGGCTCCCTGCTTCTCTCTTTCCCTCTGCCTGCCTGCGGCTCCCCCTACTTATGCTCTCTCTGTGTCAAATAAAATCTTAAAAAAAATTTTACCCAGAATCATTAGTGGGCACCTCTGGCATGCATGGGCCAGGCCCTGGGGCAGGCACTTGAGCCTCAGAGCAGAATCCGCCCTTGGCGGAGGCAATGCACAGCCTTAGGAAGGCACACTGAGTATATCCACACGGAGTGCGCCACGATGCTCCATCCGAGGGAAAAGCTGGTGTCAGTGAGGAAGAGCATGACAGAAAGTGGGAACAGCAGGTGCAAAGGCCATGAGACAGACAGGAGCATAGGGAACTAAAAATGGCTGGTGAGCCTGGGCCCAGCCCAAACGGCAGGAATGCTGGCAGCAAGTCTGAGATGATAAAAATCTCCCTGCTCCATTCTGTACCCTGAATGCTTAAGATGTCCCCGCTGGGCTGTGAAACATGGGGCTTTAAACACAATGTGCTGTCCCAGGATGTACGGTCCTGCCCGATTCGGGACGATCAGATGTGTGTGGGAGGGAGGAGGACTAGAAGGCATGAAGGCATCATGCCATCCCTACTTTCCCGCATCCCAATCTAGGCAGGTTCCTCTGAAATACTGGGGAACCTCCTCAAGGCATCCCAGGCCCTTGGGGAGCCTGCTGAATTCTTAGGAGTCCTCACAGGCCTCAAGAGCACTTCCCACCGGGTTCCTCCTCTTCTATAAGGCATGCCCCCCCCCACCCCCCGGCACCGAGCCCAGAACCATGGCACCTTGGAAATAAACTTTCCTCTACAGGCTGAGACCAAGTTGAGTTAATAGGCATCTCACGCCCTGGCCCTTATGGGCTGTAGGGCACCTTCCAGCCTTCCAGGGGGCAACTGGGCACTCAGCCCTCCAGGGGTTTGGAAACGGCCAGATACAGCCTACCGCCCCAGCAGGGAGAGGTCTGCAAGCTGCGTTAGGGCTGCCTATGCACCGTCTGGTGACCCCTGCCCCAGGAGGGGAAGGCAGCTCCCGCCACAGAATAAAGATTCAGCAAGACCAGTCTCCGCTCACACTTCCCTGCAAATTGGCTGCTTGGGCTGCCCCAGGGGTGGGAACCTGGCCATGGAGGGCAGAGATAAGGGGGAAAGAGAAAGAAAAGTTGGGATTCTATCCACAGAGCGGGGGGACCCAAGAAGACATGGGTCAGGGGGCCCCCGGAATGAATCACTTAATCCGTGCACAATGCTCCTGTAAGCCACATTATACGGTTCCTGGGCCATACGAGCCGTGGCCTGGAGACTGTGGGGTCATCCCCACTGATTCAGGAGATGAACTAGAGCCATCTGGAGAACAGAACCAAGCAAAAGACTCCAGCAGGATTTAGACGCTGAGTCTCGAGCCTCGAATCCATCGGCACCATAGGGTTCATCCAATAAATTCGAGGGGATAAGGACTGAAGGATGGGCTGTTAAAAGCAACATTCATTTTGGAAACTGGCACGATGACATCACAGCCTCCCTCTCTCCCAGCCCTGGTGGGTGGCTGGAGGCCTAGCTTCCAGGCAGAGGGCAGCTTGGAGCAGAAGCAGGGGCATGCATGGGGAGACAAGGATAGGGTCCCGGGGGAGGGAAGCGCTTTCCCTGAAACCCCAAGAGGCCATCAGCATGAGGCGCTCAGGTTTAATTGTGAAAAATGCTGCAGCGAGAGAAATGAAATGTGACCCCCCTGCCCAGGCTGGGCACAGCCTCTCCAGTGTCCCTGCTGCCTGGGCTCCCCCGCCCACCTCCCTCCCTGCAACTCCAGCTGTTCTCCCTCCTCCCATCAACAGCTGCCCACATGGGGGTGGGGAGGGGAGGGTGGGAGTAGGAGGGCCCGGAGGAGGGAGCCGTGGCAGGGCTGGCTGTTTGGGAAGATGAGACCATCAGAAATCCTTAACCCATCAGAGAACAGGCTGTCCCCCAGCACATCCCTGTCAGAGACTGCACTGAGACACTCTCTTCCCCAGATAAGAGCCCAAACCGATGCCTCTCCTTTCCTTTTCCACCCAACCCCCTCTGCACCTCTCACCTGGACTGGTGCAGTAGCCAGTCTTGCCAGTCCCCCTGCTTCTGCCCTGGCCCTTGAGCTCCACCCCCCATGTGATGCCTGCCAGGGGACCCTAAGAGAAGGGAGAGTGACTCACATCCCCGCCTCCATCCCAGAACTTCCAGACCTCCCACCCAGTTTCGCCTTTCCCCAAAGAATCCTAGGGAAACACAACACTGCCCAGGTGGGCAAGGGAGACCAAAGTCCTCCGTTCCCCTTGGAAGGTGGGGTGTCACAGTCCTGAGGATGACACGGAAAGCTCCCCCATGCAGGGAACTCAACACATGGCCATGTAGGCTTCCCCAGTTCTGGGGGCCTAAAGCCCCAAATCAAGGTGGCAGGTTCACGCTCTGCTCTGTCCAAAGGCTCTGGGAGAGGGTCCTTCCTGCCTCTTCCAGCTCTTACTAGCTCGCCATCACTGGCGTTCCTTCTCGTAGATGCACTCCTCCAGTCTCTGCCCCGTGGTCACATTCTAGCTGAATGTCTGTCACTATGTATCTGATGCCAGTCCTGGGATTAAGGCCTGTCATAACCCAGAAAACCTCATCTTAACCTTATTCCACCTGTAAGGGCTCTATTTCCAAATAAAGGCATGTGCATGGGTACTGAGTGTTTATATCTTTTGGGGGGACACAATTCAACCCCCAAGAGGGGGCGAACGAACATCAAGTGAGAGGCCCGGTCCTCGGTAGCTGCCTGGAACCAAGTCCCGGTGGCCGAGCCTGCCCTGGAGGGACATGTGCCTGGACACATGTGCCCCCCGCCCGCCAGTACTGTAAACACAGTGGGCAGCTGTAGGGAGGCCCCCAACTCGTGACTCAGGTTCCGGCTCTGTGAAATGGGTTTGCTGATGCCCTGCCTCTTTAGATGGGCATGGGGAGCCCTGGCCACAGAGGGGTCTGCCGGCATCTCTATTCGGGGTAAAGCAGGATCTTACACCTCAGCCCAAAGCCACTCCCTGGGCAGGATCCACCTGTCTACCCCCAGGCAGCCCGGAGCCCATCCTATATGCTTCCCTTCCCTTAAGCATTGCTGTGTGGGTTCAACGGTGTCCCCCAAGATGCACGATGTCCTCCTGGAGCCTCCGGATAGGACCACATTCAAAAATGGAGTCTTGGCACATATGATCAAGATACAGTGAGGTCATGTGGGATTAGAGTGGCCCCAAATGCAGGGACAGTTGCCTTTTCAAGGTGAGGGAATCTGAACACAGAAGAGCATGGGAGGACACACACACACACACACGGAGGAGGCCAGAGGAAGAGGTGGAGGGATGTGGCCACAAGCCAAGGGACTCCTGGAGTCCCCTGCAGCCTCCAGGGGAGTGTGGCCTTGTGATGCCCTGATTCAGGACTCTGGCCTCCAGAGCTAGGAGACAACAATTTTCTGTGGTTTTAAGCCCCCAGGTTGTGACGATTTTTTACGGCCGTCCCAGGAAACTCATTCCCATACCTCAAGCTAGTGATTCTCAACCTGGACCCTTCTGCCCCCCCACCGGGTGACATCGGGTGCTATCTGGAAACATTTCTGGGTGTCACAACCAGGGGCTGTGGCTGGCAGATGGTGGGTAGAGGGCAGGGAGCCTGCTGTCATCCTGTGACTCACAGAAAGCCTGTGATGAGAAGCATCCAGCCCGAAACATTAATAGAGCCTGAACACTTTCAGACGTGACCAGCCCTGGGCACTGGGTGGCTCAGTGCATTCGGCATCTGACTCTTGGTCTCAGCTCACATCTGATCTCAGGCTCATGAGTTCAAGCCCCACATTGGGCTCCTTGCTGGGTGTGGAGATTATGTTAGAAAAAAAAAAAAAATGTAACCACTCCTTTGAACTTTTAAGTGACAAAGGGGACAAACTTTTCATCCTGGAGCCGGATGTCCAGAGCATCTGAGGGTCAGGCCACAAGCGGCAGCTCAGGACACGGGGGCTGAGGGAACGCCAGAGGGACTGGCACGTGGTGGGGGTCAGGAAGGCCACCGTGGCTGGGCAGAACCATGCCAGCAGCAGGCTCCAGATGGGGGTCTTGCTCCCAGCCACAGATCCCAGGAGCCCAGCCTCTCAGCTGAGGTCAGCTGGGGGTGGGGTGTCCCCGCAGAGGGGTCTATGAAATGAGGGGGCCAGGCAAAGAAAGCCCAGGAGGGCAGGGGAGGACCAGCCGGTGTGCCCCGGGGAGGGAGGGGACCCCTGGCTTCGGGCCTCCAGCAGGAGCCCAGCGTGGCCCCCTCCCTCCTGCTGTCCCCTCTCCCCCCAGCATCCAGCTTCGCTGGGCTGTGTGTCTGCCAGATGGCAACGCGCTGTGTGTCAGGAGATAATCGCTATTAAAAATTCACTGGGTTTTATTTTATCTTTTTGTTTTTTTAGGCTCCGTTTGGGCTCTCCGCTTCCTCCTGCAGAAGCGATCATACTGCTACCCATTACACCGTTTTAATTGTCTCTAATTAAAAGAAACACCGACTGGGTCACCAGGGTTTCTCCACTCAGGTGGCTAGGGGGGTGGGCAGGGCTGGCTCCCCCCAGGACAGCCCCACCGCTGGCGGCCCAACAGCTCACCCAGCGCAGGGAGCCGAGGGAGGCCGCACAGCACCTCCCCGGGGACGGCTACCTGGTCTTCCCAGGTCCCCCCGCCCTGTCCCCCACCCCGTGGCTCCCTTCCTGAGACTCCAGACCCAGCGTAATTGCTTTTCTGCCCCGAGGGGCTTCGGCAACACAGGCTGTGGATCACCGCATGTGCTGAGTTCCACATCCCAACAGGAGGCACCAAGGAAAAATCCGGAGACAAAGAGGTCAAACCCAGTATCTGGAAGATTCCAAGGCACAGCGGCTAGGCTTCAGAGGTCTATGTGTCACCCGACGTGGCCATGTCGCCTGGGAAAATCTCTGATCCCAGCTCTGTCCCTTTTTTCCCCAGGCCTTGGACAGGCCCTGACCTGCTGTGGGCCTCAGTTTCCTTGTCTGCCCCGTGGCAGAGGAGGTTCATCTGATGGCTGCCAAGCACCCCAATGCGCTGGGCTGAAGGTGCAGGGGTGTCAGGTCAGGCGAGGGAGGCAGACAGCCTCCTGGCCTCACAGGCCCTTGTAAGCCCGCTGGACGCGTTCCAGCACATTCTGGGAGCTGGGGATACAGCGGCGAACAACCAGATGGCTTATGTCGCTGGCCTCCTAGGAGGGGGCGGAAGGTGATAAATAACCAAACGATAGGCACAGGGCTCTTACAGAGCGGAACTCGGCTACCAAGAGCCATGGGCCTCACCCTAGAGTGAGGCCCATGGTGGTGGTGGTGGAACCTGGGGACAGAGGGGGTGGCAGCATCTCAGGCGGGAGATGACCAAGAGGGACAATCCTCTGGGCTCCTCACCACCACCAGAGATGATGGCGAGGATGGGGTCCCAGGGTACCCCACGACCTGGCCAGGGTCTCTGACAGGCAAAAGGCCCTGGTTCCTCTACCTCCTCCCCAACCTCTGGGGTCCCTCATCCCCCACAGTGACAAGTGACGGCTAAGGAAGGTCTACTGGGACTGGGGCTGGCCTTGGTGCGCTCGAGTCATACTGGCGAGGTCTTCCTATCACACCAGCCTAAAACGGGGACCAGAGAGAAAGTGACATTCCAGCCCCCAGGTCCCCGAAGTCAGGTCCGTCTGTCTATTCTCAGTCACTGCACAATACTGGGGCCCTCAGTCTCCGAGGGCATCGGAGGGTATTGCTAGCCATTTTGAATTTTAAAAATACATAAAAGGAAGGGAATGAGGACATATTTGTGTCCCAGGGCTGTTTTAACAAATAACCACAAACGTCAGGGCTCAGAACAGCACGATTTACTCCTTCCCACTTCGGGACCCGGAAGCGTGGGGTGCAGGTGTGGGCAGCACAGAGCCCCCTCCAGAGGTGGACCCGACCTGCCCCTCGCTCGAGCCCCGTCCCCACAGGACCAGCTCTCTGTCGGCTTCCTTATAAGGACACCACTCACGGGATTTCCGGCCGTCCTAACCCAGGAGGATCCCATCTCTGATCCTTAACTAACTGCTTATTTCCAAATAAGGTCCCGTTCTGGGGTTCTGGGTAGACAGGACCTTTGGGGGACACTATTCCCCCGGTAATAATCACCAAAAATGTCACAAGCATCCCGATGCTAGTGTTACTGCATTTCCTCCCAGGGCTCAGACTCTTCGACATCGAGAGAAAAGAAAGCCACTCTTGCCAACCTCTGCTGTCAGCGACCCTTGGCGGGAGGACACACATCAGCCCTCCCTGTCTCAGAGCTCTCCGAGGCGAGGGTGGGGTCCTCACCTGCCCTCGCAATCGGAGTCAATCACTGAGCTCTAGGAAGCAAGGAGCCAAGAAGGTGGGTCGGTCCTTCCTTGCAGAGTCACTGAGGCAGAGTTCCCAAGAAGCCCAAGTGCTTGTCTGAGGCCTCCAGATTTTCCATATTCCTCCCTGTTGCACCAGGTGAACCCCCCCCCCCGCCCCGGCTTGTGGCGCAAGGCTCACTACAGGACAGGTGAGAGGCAGCCCACCAGGAGGGCCTGTCTAGTGTTCCGAGGGGGAGGGGTGTAGTGGCGCTCGGCGGGCCAGGGAATCAGGCAAAAAGGTAGTGTATGTGTCTTAAAGACCAACGGTCACTAAAACTAAAAACAAAGGGATGGGCAGAGAGAGAATCGGAACACGGAGCAGGTGGGCATCCAACCTCAGACCCCCATGTCACTGAAGGTGCTCAGAATTTCTCTGGGACCCACCTTCGAGGAGCGCTAACATTTACGAGGCTCTCTTCAAGTCCTGAGTACCGTTGCCACATGTCAACCACATGGCCCACAGCCCGAGGAGCTACAAGGGGGTTCTGAGACATGTCCGCAAATTCTGTGACCCTCTCTCCATCGGGAGCTGGATCTGTCGCCTCCCCTGGAACCTGGGTGGGCTCTTCCCCAGAAGAGAAGGCAGCAGAAGGGACACCGTGTGGTTCTGAGGCCGGGTGAGCAAAGGTGGGGAACCCCAGCAGCTCCCATGTATCTGCAAACACATGGAACCCGAGAGCGCTGCAGGCCGCACCCCAGGTTCCTGGGCGAACCCCCAGGTGTTCATGCTGTTCACCTGACCAAGGTGTCAGCACAGTCTCTGGCAACCGCCTGTCGTTGGTGGAAGAAACGGACACAGAGAGGTCAAGCGCCTTACTCAAAGGCACACAGCCAATAAGGCTGATCCAGGAATGGAACCCTAGCCATCGGGCTCCAGGCTGGCCTTCCTACCAGCCTGCTGGGGGACCCACAGCCTCAGGGGCCACAAGCTAACTACCAAGCGCCTGGCCTCAGCAGGCCACGGCCGCAGACTCGGCTGAGCCCCGCACCTGATGGGAGAGGAAACCACCAGCTCTGTCTTTATTCGCCTCTTCCTTTCCTGGAAGAGGGTCTCTAGAGACATTCCCCACCCCCCAGGTAAAGCAAAACTTATTTGCAAACCTAGAAATGGCTCGTCTAGGGTTCTGAAAGACAAAAGCACAGATAAAGCCACCCCAGGGAGCCTTCCTCGCTGGCAGAGATGTCCAGACTCTCTCTGAAGGGATCACAAACGCCACCCCTACCTTCCCATGGCCGCGGCCCCGGCCGCGCTCTGCTGCTAGCATCCATCAGGCCCTCGGAGGCTGCGGAGTATCATAGGGCAAGCCTGCCGGGGCCCTCCAGCGCTGGCAGCAAGGGCAAAGGGCCACCGGGTTCACACGGCCCCTGCCAGCCCCACTGGGGCGCCCCAGGACCCCAGTCTTGGGAACAACCTATAACCGAGGCTGCGTCCTGGCTTCCCCAGCCTCTCACTCTGACACACGAGGGCAGAGCCCCCAAGGGCCCAGCTGCTTGCAGACTGGTGGGCAGCTGGGAGAGGCCGACTGGCTTTGGGGGGCAATCCACCCCACATCCTCTCAACAATGGACCACGGGGCCCACAGGGCACCTGACTGTGACACTCCCCACAGCTGTCCAGATGTGAGCCTGCCCTCCGGGCCCTGCGGAAGGCCCTCCCAGGGGACCTGGAACCCCCCCAAAGAACCCGCACAGACATCACACATTATTCCAGTATTCATCAATGCCAAGCACCCGGCATGAACATGGAGGAAATGAGGTCTGGCCAGAAAAATGGTCACCCTCTGCTCACTCAATAAGCATTTATGGGGTACCTGTGCACACTCCACACCTGGGGGGCGGTCTCTGGGAACAGAACGGAAAGGATCTTTCCTTGGGAAACCTGTGCCTGACAGGAGAGAGAAAATGGGCACAAAGCTATGCAGTCCCCAGAGGGAAAAGTACGGCTCGAGGACAGGAGGAGGCAGGACAGATGGCTTACGGTTAGCTAGGCAGACACTGGAAGGCTTCTCAGAGGAGGTGGCATTCCAGGGGGCCATAAGGTATAGAAGACGGCAGGAGGACATGAGAAGGGCACTCCAGGCGGAAGAAAAAGTAATACCAGCTGACCTTTACTAACCGGACAGCCTCCAGCTGCCACCGTTAACTGGCCTGGTGCATTTGTTTCTGGGGGGGGGGGGCAGAACCACACCCCCTGCTGCAGGTGTAGACTACAGCACAGAAAGGTTAGGTCACCTGCCCAAAGTCGCACAGCCAGGAGGACAGAGAAGGACAGGCCCTCCGGGGTCTGGCACCCAGCCGTCATGCGATGTGCCTCTGCGGTGGCCCAGGGTTCAGCTGGCTGGGGACAGACTCTGATGGCAGACAGGGGGCAGGCCACAGAGCAGCCCTCATTTGGCACCCAACAGACGCTGCCCACTTGCCACAGAGCAGGAGACTGACTGATCTGTCTAGCCAGGGGCATGGTCCTGGGGTAGGACTGCCTGGCCCCCATGGTCTGTCCTCTCACCACCTCATGAGCTGTGCAACCCTGAGGGGTGAGCTGAACCTCTCTGAGCTTCAGTTCTCTCAGCGGCAAAAGCAAGAAGACACAGAGCCAGTGCCTGTTTCCTCAAGCTACCGTGCAGCCTGGCCCCAAGAAAGGGTGGTATCTTCACACGTCCTCCTGAGGTCAGTGACCGGCTGTTCTCAGACCCCAGGAAGCTGACCCAGCGCTTCTCCACGTGGGCCCCTTCTGCCAGCGCTGTCCTCGCTGCCTCTTGATAGCTGGGCTCGGGGAACCAGGTGGGGCCCTTGCAGTCCCAAAGAGGCTGGCTTGGCCCTGGCGTGCAGGGAAGCCTGGGATCTGCTCCCCCGCCCATTGGGGGCAACACGCCAGGCAGGTGCAGGGCACACACCCTCATGATCCTCTCCCTCGGACGCCCTAGGGCGACTGCGTGCTCTCGACCGGGGCAAGGGCACACAGCTGGTCAGGGGCCTTCTGGGTCTCCTGAAGTCCCACGGGGCACGGGGGACGAAGGGCCAAGAGGGGCGGGCTGCTCAACACTAAGAGGGAGCTTGGTAGGCTCATTTCAAGGAGAGGAAAAAAGCTTCCTCCACCTTTGGTCTGAGCTGCTGCCCCGCCCCCGGCCCCGCCCCCCAGGGGAGCACTGGAAACCACCTAAGCCGACATCTGATGGATGGGGATTTGTTTTAAGCTTTTTCTACCCACTGGACTATAATCACAGACTGTTCACGACCTCTCCACATGTGATTCCTGCCCCCCCCGCCCGCCCCGAGTTTTCAAAAGG